>PVJS01022099.1:0-30865 GCA_004027185.1 Glis glis
AAAGAATAAAAAATAGGGCTGGGGGTATAGCTCGGAGGTAGAATGCCCCTGGGTTCAATCCCCAGTTCCAAAAACAAAAACAAAAACAAAAAAAAGCCGGGCGTGGTGGCTCACCCTTGTAATCCCAGTACTTGGGAGGCTGAGACAGGAGGATCACAGATTCACGGCCAGCCTCAGCTACTTAGTGAAGCCCTCTGCAACTTATTGAGACCCTGTTTCAAAATAAAGAATAAAAAATAGGACTGGGGGCGTAGCTTGGAGGTAGAATTCCCCTGGGTTCAATCCCTAGTACTGCAAAAAAAAAAAAAAAAGAAGGGTAGAGTGCTTAGCTATATGCACTGAGACCCTGGGTTCAATCCCTACCACTGCCCCCAAAAGAAAAAAATAGTCCATGTATCTTCTATGGCTTTCATACTACAACAGTAGAGCTGAGTGGTCGTGACAGACTATATGGCATGCAAAGCCTAAAATATTCACTATCCAGCCCTTTACAGAAAATATCTGTTCACTCCTGCTTAGCATAGTAATTCTCATCAGCTCTACCTAGTGAGCTTTGGTTTATTTTTACATCAACTATATATTTTATTTCTTAAATTTTATTGTATATACTTAAGGTATACAACATGATATTAGGGAATATATATAGATAGAAAAATGATTACTATAGTGAAGCAAAGTAGCATACCCATCATTGCTATGGTATGTCCCCCAAAGACTCATGTATTGGTCCCAATGTGGCAATGCTGAGAGCTTGGTGAACCTTTAAGAGATGGTGATTAAGTCTTGAGGAGGGATTGTTTTTCTCAGGGGAGTGAGTTAGGTCTCAGAGGAATGTGTTCTTACTCTCACAGGACTTCATGTTTTTACCAAAGCAGATTGTTATACAAGTACAGCTTCCAGGGCTCCCTCTTTCGTTCCCTCTCTCTCACAATGTTATCTCTCTCACATGTACTCCCACCTGGTGATGCCATCCATCACACTATGATACAGCCAGGAGGCCCTCACCAGAGGCCAACCAGCTGGAACCACTCAATCTTGGACGTCAGCCTCCAAAACTACAAGTTTCTTTACAAAGTACCCAGTCTCCGGTATTTTGTAAAAGCAAAGTAAAATGACTAAAACAATCATTTCACATATTTATGCTTGTTTCTTTGACAAGTGACATTAAAATATACTCATTTAACAGGAATCCCAAATACGGTACAATCTTATTAACTACAGTTCTTTTATTATAAATTAGATCTCTAGACTTTTTCATCCTGCACAGCTACTATTTTGTAGCCTCTAACGTAAATCTTCCCATTTCCACCCACTTCCTCACCACTGATGACCACTGTTTTTCTATCTCTGTATAGTTTACTTGTTTGTTTTTTAGATCCACATGTGCTATGGTTTATATAACCGTCCCCCAAAGGCCCACGTATTAAAGTCTTAATCGTCAATCTGTGGTGCTAAGGAAGTTAAGTTGGTGGAGGTGTGCCCCTGAAGAAGATATTGGGAACCTAGCCCCTTCTCTCACTCTCTTTGCTTCCTGGTCACTATAAGGAGAGGGCTTCCTCCACCACAAGTTCCAGCCATGATGTACTGCCTCACCACAGGTCCAAAAGCAACAGACCAAGTGGCCATGGACTGAAACCTCTAAAACTGTGAGCCAAATTAACACTTCCTAGCCAGTTGTGGTGGTGCACACCTGTCACCCCAGTACTCAGGAGGCTGAGACAGGAAGATCACAGGTTCAAGGCCAGCCTCAGCAATGTAGCAACACTCTCAGCAACCTAGTGAGACCCTTTTTCAAAATAAAAAATAGCCAGGCATGGTAGCATATACTTGTGATCGCAGTACTTGGGAGGCTGAGACAGGAGGATTGCAGATTCGAGGACAGCCTCAGCAAATAGTCAGACTTTCATCAATCTAGAAAGACCCTGTTTCAAAATAAAAATAAAACAGGACTGGGGATGTAGCTCAGAGGTAGAATGCCCCTGGGTTCAATCCCAGTACCACTATAAATAAGTTAATAAAATGAACACTTCCATTATTTATTTATTTATTTATTTATCTATTTATCTATTTATTTATTTATTTTTGGTACTGGGTATTGAACCCAGGGGCAGTCTGTCTCTAAGCTACAATCCCCTCCCTTTTAACCTTTTTTATTTTGAAACAGGGCCTTGCTAAGTTGCTGAGGCTGGTCTCAGACCTGCAACCCTCCTGTCTCAGCTTCCCAAATACCGGGATTACAGGCATGCACTACCATGTGCCCAGCTCCCTTCCTTTTTTATTTTGATGTCTTACATATTCTGTTTCAGCAACAAAAGGCTGACTAGCTATAATCCCAATACCTGGGAAGATGAGAAGTCTGTAAACTGCCATTTCATTTTATTGATTGTTTCCGTTGTTATACATATATGCTTTTTAGTTTTATGTTAGTTACATTGACTTATTTTTGTTTTGTTGCCTAAACTTTTGGTATGGTAGCAAAAAACAACAACAAAAAAACTCTAGGTAGCCGGGGGTGGTTGTGCATGCCTGTAATCCCAGTACTTGGGAGGCTGTGACAGGAGGATCACAGATTTGAGAACAGCCTCAGCAAGTAGTGAAACTCTCATCAACCAAGTGAGACCCTGTGTCAAAATAAAAATAAAATAGGGCTGGGTGTGTAGTTTGGAGGTCGAATGCCCCTGGGTTCTATCCCTAGTAAAACACACACACACAAACACACACACACAAGAACTCTAGGTAGACATCAGCACCACCTGATATGCTTTCAAAAACAATTCCAGGCAGGGCAGTCTTGCACACCTGTAGTCCTAGCTACTCAGAAAGCAGATACAACAGCCAAGCGTGGTGGTGCACGCTTGTAGTCCCAGTACTTGGGACTACACGAGCACACAAGCGTTCTCTCTCCTTCCCTCCCTCCCTGTCTCTCTCTCCCTCTCTCTCCCTGTCTCTCTCTCTCTCTCTCTCTCTCTCTACTTAGTGAGGCCCTCCGCAACTTCGTGAGACCCGGTTTCAAAAATAAAGTATAAAAAATAGGGCCGGGGGTGTAGCGCGGAGGTAGAACGCCCCTGCGTTCAATCCCCGGTACCGGAAAAAAAAAAATCAGGATATACAACAGTATAAAAGATAAATACAGAAGGTTAACACATAGCCAGGCGTGGTGGCACACCTTGTAATCCCAGTACTTGGGAGGCTGAGACCAGAGGATCCGGGTTTGCAGCCAGCCTCAGCTACTTAGTGAGGCCCTCTGCAACTTAGTGAGACCCTGTTTCAAAATAAAGACTAAAAAATAGGGCTGGGGTATAGCTCAGAGGTAGAATGCCCCTGGGCTCAATCCCCAGGACCCCTCCCAAAAAAGAAGGTTAACACATAGACCACGGGGCCAAAGAATACATAATACATACAAAGAATACATAATAAATTAGACCCATAAATTTGGCTCTGATTTCTGTAAGTCCACAAAGATTAAGGAACAAGATCATTACATGACTTACAGGACCCATGAGGTCGAAACAACTATCTTTAGAAAGCAATCTTTTTCCTAAAACTGTAAAAGGAATGTTTTATTACAGTTCTTCTTGTGATATCAATACATCATTTATTTGTTCTATAGTATACTGTATCTCTTCCCCCCCCCAAAAAAAAATCCAAGAGTAACGGATAGTACCATGCTGCTCCTACTTCTTCTTTTTTTTTTCTGGAGTGGAGGGATAGGAGAGTCAGGATGGGTAGAAGAAATACAAAACTGAACTGGGAGATAAGAGGTTTTATATGCCATGAGATATTAATAAATACTAACAGTAAATACACTAATGCAAAGCAGCCCCAAGTTGCAAAAATTAGCTCATATAAAAGTGGTTTATTCAGACCTATAACTCATTTCTCCTGCATTTATTCAATGGTTTCTGTTGATTTTGCCAAATATGTTTAGACAAAAGAACAGAATATGTTAGTATATAGCAAAAGCACAATTTCATCTTACCAGTGTTAAATTTAAAACATGGTTTCTCTCTATTTTTAAATGTGGGAAACACCAGTTTCCTACAGTTTAGTGACAGCAGTTCAGGTGTATTTTTGTCTTGAGATGTCATCTCCTCCAATACCCTCTCTTGCATCTGACACTACTCATAGCTCTCTCAAACATGCCTTGCTGGCATGCTGTTCCTACTACCTATACTCCTTGCCTCCCAACCTCCCTTTCCCCTTAATGTTTTAAATTCAGACTCAGCTAAACAGTCTTTATGAGAAGCTTTCTCTGAGATACCATCCCCAAACACTGCACCCATGTTCCTTAGAATCCTCTCTAAAAACTCCTTTCAAAGAGCAATAGTTTTTTTGTTTTTTATTTTTTTTGCAGTACTGGGGATTGAACCCAGGGGCATTCTACCTTCGAGCTACACCTCTAGCCCTATTTTTAAATTCTTTATTTTGAAACAGGGTCTCACTAAGTTGCAGAGGGCCTCACTAAGTAGCTGAGGCTGGCTGCGAACCCAGATCCTCCAATCTCAACCTCCCAAGTACTGGGATTACAAGCGCGCATCACCACGCCCGGCTAAAGAGCAATAGTTTTTTAATGCATCTATAAATCATATGTTTTTAAATTATTTGTAAAAGGATTCTAGATGTATACGAATGCCAATGATCTATAACACAGACGGTTATGACAAAACACCAAAATTATCACAAGGAAAAATTTGTATCTCAACTTCATGCCACAACAGTACATAACTAGAGACCTTAGAGTCCCTTTTCCTCTCCTTCCTTCTTCTACCCCCTCTGCCTACACAGTCAGCTAACAGTCAAGCCTTATTCCTATTCTCTAACCCACTGCTCTGCCAATAAATCCCACTGTGGAGGAGTAAAAGTTGGAAAGTGTCAGGAACCAACTGTGTACTTATGGCTGAAAAAGAGGGTCAACAGATTCACTTCTGTGACTGCAAATTACCTTCTGTAGGTGTATTAGCTTTATGGTGAAAGAGAATGAATACAGGTAAAATAGTCATCTCTGAACTTTCTCTTTGGAGAACCCATATCTCTTTCACCGAGGCGACCAGATTCTTCCTTCCATGTATTTATTTATTTATTTATTTATTTATTTATTTAGTGTGTGTGTGTGTGTGTGTGTGTGTGTGTGTGTGTGTGTGTTTACAGGGGATTAAACCCAGGGGCATTCTACCTCCAGCCCAATTTTATTCTTTTATTTTGAAACAGGATCTCACTAAGTTGCAGAGGCTGACTGCAAACCTGTGATCCTCCTGTCTTAGCCTCCCAAGTACTGGAATTACAGGTGTGCACCACCACACCCAGCTTCTTACCTTCCTTTTAAATCGCACTTTATCTATCTCAATTCAAGAAATACTTTTCACATCTGGACAAATGTAACAGTCCTCTAAATGGCCACTCTGCAGCCAGTCTCTCCCTTCTCCAATCCACCCTACACCAATGCAAGATGAATTTTTCTAACCCACTTTATCCTCTGTACAAAATCTGGAAGAGCCGGGAGTGGTGGCACATGCATGTAATCCCAGTACTTGGGAGGCCGAAACAGGAGGATCCCAAATTCATAGCCAGCCTCAGCAACTTAGCAAGACCCTGTTTCAAAATAAATAACATCATTTGCAAGAAAGTGGAAGGATCTGGAGAACATTATGTTAAGCGAAATCAGTCAATCACAAAAAAAGAAGGGACATATGTTTTCATTAATATGTGCAACCTAGGGAATAGTGGGGACACACAAGGAACTCCGGTTGATAATGGAGAACCCTCAGTGGAGTAAGGGAAGTGGTACAAGGGAAGGGGAAGGCAAGAAAGAAGCGAATCAGTGGAATTACTATCATGAACAATATGTACATGTAAGAATAAACCAACATCATTCTTGGTACTTCATACGGGTGGGGGGGGCGAGGGGGACACTAAGAGCTGTGTGCTTGTATGTTAACATCAAATTGATATTCACTGTGATGTAAGACTCCAATGCACCAATAAAATAAAAGCACACACACAAAAAAAGGCTGGGAGTGTAGTTCAGAGGTAGAATGTTCCTGGGCTCAATCCTCAGTACCACAAAAAATGAAAAAAAAAAAAAAAGGGCTGAGGATGTAGCTCAGAGATAGAGCGCTTTCCCGGCATGCCCAAGACCCTGGGTTCAATCCCAATACCGCCAAAAAAAAACCCTGGAAATATATAAAACAAACAATAATTTGTGGAGAGAAGATGAATAAAAGAAATATAAGAAATATATTTTAGGCTGGGCATGGTGGTGCACGCTTGCAATCCCAGTACTTGGGAGGCGGAGACCGGAGGATCCAGGTTTGCGGCCAGCCTCAGCTACTTAGTGAGGCCCTCAGCAACTTCGTGAGACCCGGTTTCAAAATAAAGTATAAAAAATAGGGCCGCGGGTGTAGCTCAGAGGTAAAACGCCCCTGGGTTCAATCCCTGGTACCGCAAAAAAAAATAATATATATATGTTAGGTTTTGTTTTTAGTATAACTGTATCATTTGAATCTTTTATAGGAACATATTAATTACCTAGATACTTTTTTAATTGCTGCTTGACATTTTCTCTTTCCATAAACAAAATTCTGACTGCCAAAACTAAAATTAAAAACCTTTCAAAAAAACATTTGTTTTTCTTTTATAGAGAATATTCCTCATTTAAATATAAATACCAGCCAGGCATGGTGGCACACACTTGTAATCCCAGTACTTGGGAGGCTGAGACAGGAGGAACACAGGTTCGCAGCCAGCCTCAACTACTTAGTGAGACCCTCCGCAACTTAGTGAGACCCTGTTTTGAAATAAAGAATAAAAAAATAGGGCTGGGGGTGTAGCTTGGAGGTAGAATGCCCCTGGGTTCAATCCCCAGTACTGCAAAAAAAAATTTTAAAAATAAATAAACAGAAATACTACAAACCAATTTTCCTTTTCTTAGATTTAAGACTTTATAATCTATCATGAATAAATACTATCAGCCAATTTTCTTTTCCATAGATTTAAGGCTTTTTAATCTATCATGCAATGATTTCTACATAGGTGTATCATATATAATATCTACACTATGACACCACATCACAGTACCTAGCAGACAGCCTTCCACAAAAGTAGGCAATTAACTATTTGTTGAGTGAATCTCCCTACTTTGGTTCAACAAATCCCGATAGTATCAATCACTTCTCTTTCTAAAAAAGGAAAAAAAGGGAGTCACAGCCTACCAGGATGACTCCAGGCACTAGAGACCACTACTCACTACCATCACCTCTGTACTAGCCTCCGCCCAATCTATTCTTGTGTTCCTTCCAATATATAACTCAACCCTCATTCTAATCTGTTTTCCACTCCACACAAGAGTAACCTTATTAAAAAGAAAAATAATGTTATCCTTTTAACTTTCAATGCCTTCTCATGTGCCTCAGGAAAAAAACTAAAATCCTTAACACAGTGTAAGGCCTTGCTTGCTCTGGCTCCTACCTACCTCCTCACAGATCATCTCTCCTCTTTGTTCACACTAAAATATGCAGGCCTATAAACTATTTAGAACCACTCTGCTTTGACTCACCTTTGGGCCTATACACATATTGTCCCCCCTATTAATGTATATTGTTTTCCCTTCTCCCAAATTTTCTTGGTTAGCACATAACCAACCTTTCAGATCTCAACTCCAAAGTTACTTCTTTGACACACCAAGCTAAGAGGAGCACCTGATGATATACACTTTCATGTCAACATGTGCTTTTCCTAGTTATAATTTATTTTAGTTTACTATTATTACATCTAATTGTCAAAACACACTCTAACACATAAGAGGATGTAAAAAGTTGCTGAGCCAGGCACAGTGGTGTGTGACTGTAATTCCAGCTACTAAGGAGGTTGAGGGTAGGAGGAAAACTTGAGACCAGGAATTTGAGGGCAGCCTGGGCAACACAGCATGACCACATTTCAAAAAATAAAAAAAAGTTGCTAAATAAAAGAATAGGTGACAAACTAATATATTCTGTCATATTGTAAAGCACTTTATATAATTTCACATATATTTCATGTTACAGAGCATTTCTTTTGGAACTCTTATGATTCCGACTTGAGATCCTATAAAAATTTTTGCCAGGTTTTCCTTGGGATCTTTATGGCATTCTCTGATTATTCAAAAAGTAGGAGATGCCGGGCGTGATGGCCCGCGCTTGTAATCCCAGTACTTGGGAGGCTGAGACTGGAGGATCCGGGTTCGCGGCCAGCCTCAGCTACTTAGTAAGGCCCTCCACAACTTAGTGAGACCCTGTTTCAAAATAAAGAACAAACAATAGGGCTTGGGATGTGTAGCATGGAGGTAGAATGCCCCTGGGTTGCCAGGCGTGGTGGCGCATGCTTGTAATCCCAGTACTTTGGGAGGCAGAGACCGGAGGATCCAGGTTCGCGGCCAGCCTCAGCTACTTAGTGAGGCCCTCCGCAACTTTGTGAGACCCGGTTTCAAAATAAAGTATAAAAAATAGGGCCGGGGGTATAGCTCAGAGGTAGAATGCCCCTGAGTTCAATCTCCGGTACCGCAAAAAAAAAAAAAAAAACTGTACCCTCCATTTTTGTCCTTTTATCTAACTTTATTTTTTTTGCAGTACCAGGAATTGAACCCAGGGGCATTCTACCTCAGAGCTGCACCCCCAGCTCTATTTTTTATTCTTTATTTTGAAACAAGGTCTCACTAAGTTGAGACTGGCCGCGAACTTGGAATCCTCCTGTCTTAGCCTCCCAGTACTGGGATTATAAGCGTGTGCCACCACGCCCAGCTAACTTTAATTTTTAAGATGTAAACATATTAGCAGAGCATGGTAGTGCACACCTGTAATCCCAGTATTTAGGAGGCTGAGACAAGAGGATCACAGGTTGGCAACCTGGCAAGACCCTGTTTCTTTTCTTTCTCTTTTTTTTTCTTTTTTTTGGTACTGGGAATTGAACTCAGAGACATTCTACTTCCGAGCTACACCCCCAGACCAATTTCATTTCTTATTTGGAAACAGGGTCTCACTAGGTTGCTCAGAGCCTCACTAAATTGCTGAGGCTGGCTTTGAACCTGCAATACTCCTGCCTCAGCCTCCCAAGTACTAGGATTACAAGCGTGTGCCACCACAGCCCGCTAAGACCCTATTTCAAAATAAAAAATAAAAAGAGCTGGGGTGTAGCTCGAAGGTAGAATGCCCCTAAATTCAATCCCCAGTAAACACACACATACACACATGTTGCAAATATATTAGTACTGAAAAAGGAAGATATATATGTACCATAAATATCAACAACAGATTTCTTTAAAACCAACATGGACTATGCTCACATTAGGAATAAATTACTACTACCAGTCTGGCGTGGTGGCACACACTTGTAATCCCAGGACTTGGGAGGCTGAGACCAGAGGATCTGGGTTCACAGCCAGCCTCAGCTACTTAGTGAGGCCCTCCACAACTTAGTGAGACCCTGTTTCAAAATAAAGAATAAAAAAATAGGGCTGGGGTGCAGCTCAGAGGTAGAATGCCCCTGGGTTCAATCCCCAGTAGCACAAAAAAAAAGAAAGAAATTACTACTACCATCATTTTTAAATTAATATTTCTTACTGCTTCCTAAAAATCACATTATTTGAACAACTGCCTATATATCAAATTTATATAAATATATTACTAAATTTGGAGTATGGGTAAAATTTGCAGAAAACAAGAAATAGGAAACTTTCAAACACATTGATTTCATCAGAGGTGAAATATACAGAAAAGCTATTAACACCCAGAATCTGAAATTCTATCCAAAATAATTAACACAGTACACACACTGTGCTAATTCGAATTCCTACAAGAAACTTTTAATTTTTATGAGGTATTACTCAGTCTACTTTAGTTGAGATGCTTGATAAACATAGTGTTATACAATGAAATTTAAAATTCAGATTCCCTAGCCGGGTGTGGTGGCGCATACCTGTAATCCCAGTACTTGGGAGGCTGAGGCAGGAGGATCACAGGTTCACAGCCAGCCTCAGCGACTTAGTGAGGCTCTCAGCAACTTAGTGAGAGCCTATTTCCAAATAAAAAATAAAACAGGCCTGGAGGTGTAGCTCAGAGGTATAATGCCCCTGGGTTCAATCCCTAGTACCACATACACACACAAAAATATCAGATTCCCATTACCACAAAAGGAAGGCATTAAGTTTACTAAACAAATCTGCTATAACAAAGGTTCTCTAGTGTGGTCTGTAGAACTGGGAGGCAGAGCTGGGCGTGATGGAGCAAGGCTGTAATCCCAGGATTTGGGAGGCTGAGACAGGAGGATCGCCGGTTCAGGATCAGCCTAAGCAACTTAATCACCAAGATGCTCAGCAACCTAGCGAGACCCTGTTTCAAAATAAAATATAAAATAGGACTGGGGGTGTAGCTCGGAGGTACAACACATCTGGGTTCAATCCTCAGTGCCACCCAAAAAAAAAAAAAAAAGGGAAGCAGAGGCCCTAAGATCCTTTGGGAAGGGAAGGGGGGATGCTCACAGTAGTCTCAAAACTGTTTTACTAAGCCAGGCATGGTAGCACACGCTTGTAATCTCAGTAATTGGGAGGCTGAGACCAGAAGATCCGGGTTCACGGCCAGCCTCAGCTACTTAGTGAGGCCCTCCACAACCTAGTGAGACCCTGTTTCAAAATAAAGAATAAAAAATAGGGCTGGGGGTGTACCTCAGAGGTAGAATGCCCCTGGGTTCAATCCTCAGTTCTGCAAAAAAAAAACCAAACTGTTTTACTAATGTTATTTGCTTTTTCCGTGCTATTTGCACTGATGGTACAAAAGCAAAGGTAAGTAGGACTTGTAGCCCCTTAGCAATCAAGGAAGGCTGTTAGTCAAATACATAAAAGAAGGGGGGAGGGTTTAATTTCAAAATTTCTTGATGAAACAGGAAAAATTATAAATTGTATTAAATCTTTACCCTTAAGAAAATGCATCTTAATATCCTGTGTGACAAAAATGGAAGTTGCGGAGGGCCTAAGTAGCTGAGGTTGGCCTCGATCTGCGATCCTCCTGTCTCAGCTTCCCAAGTACTGCGATTAGAAGCATGCGCCATCACGCCCGGCTTAGAACACCACTATTACTTGAAATACAACTGACAAAGTATGGCTATTCAGACTTGGGTATTGTGCAGACATTCTCCTGAAAATAAAATGAAGAGCACCTATCACTGCAAAGAAAATAACTGGCAATATTTTTTACCAGTAATTAATTCAAGCTTTCAAACAAAAATTAGAATTCTGGAAAACTTGTATCCATCAACCTGAGCTTGAAAACTTTTCAAAACTTAAAGATTATTCTAATGAGATCTGGGCAATACTAGTGAATGAAATTTTGTCATATTATACAATGAAATGTATCAACATTCAGAAGAAAATATATAACCCAATGAACAAATATTTTTCATATGACCCAAGCAATAAATTTGAATGTAATGTAGTATAAAATTTTCATGATATGGTTTCAGAGTCCACTTTGCAACTAAAAGAAACTACCATCTACCAGGCATGGTGGTGCATGCCTGTAATCCCAGTACTTGGGAGGCTGAGACAGGAGGATCAGAGGTTCAGGACAGTCTCAGCAACTAGTGAGACTCTTAGCAACCTAGGGAGACCCTGCTTCAAAATAAAAATAAAAGGGCTGGGGATGTAGCTCAGAAGTAGAATGCCTCTAGGTTCAATCCTCTCTCTCTCTCTCTCTTTCTCTCTCTCTCTCTCACACACACACAGAAACTACCATCTGCCGAGTTTTGATGTAATATCAAAGAAAATTATCCACAATTACAAGCACAGGCAATTAAAGTAGTGTGTAAACCAGGTGCAGTGGTACACACCTGTAATCCCAGTACTTGGGAGGCTGAGGCAGGAGGATTACAGGTTCTGGGCCAATCATAGCAATTTAGCAAGATCTTGCTTCAAAATAAAAATAAAATGGGCTAGGCATCTAATTCAGAGACAGAATGTCCCTGGGTTCAATCCAGAGTACCAAAAAAAAAAAAAAAGACAAACTATGTAACATAGGGCTTCTTCAACCTCACTGGGGAGACTTTTATGCCTGTCTATTTGTGCTTCATCACAAAATGAGTAATTTTTATTTTTGGAGGTACTGGGGATGGAACCCAGGGGCACTCTACTTCCAAGCTATACCCCCAGTCCTATTTTATTCTTTAATTTTGAAACAGGGTACCACTAAGTTGCAGAGGGCCTCACTAAGTAGCTGAGGCTGGCCGGGAACCTGTAATCCTCCTGTCTCAGCCTCTCAAGTACTGAGATTACAAGCATGCGCCACCACACCCAGCTTCAAAATGGGTATTTTATTTTATTTATTTATTTATTTATTTTTGCGGTATTGGGGATTGAACGCAGGGGCGTTCTACCTCCGCACTACACCCCCGGCCCTATTTTTTTATACTTTATTTTGAAACCAGGTCTCACGAAGTTGCGGAGGGCCTCACTAGGTAGAAAGAGAGAGAGAGAGAGAGAGAGAGAGAGAGAGAGAGAGAGAGACGGAGAGAGAGCTGAGGCCATGAATCCGGATCCTCCGGTCTCCGCCTCCCAAAGTACTGGGATTATAAGCGTGCGCCACGACGCCCAGCTAAGAGTCATTTAAGAAGAATCAACAGGACCTGTCACAGCTTAGTTAGTTGGAGGGTGGTATATGCAGGAACAGAGAAAAATACTGGAGGAGTCAAGAATGATGCACGGGTTTCTTATAAGTGAGTGAGTGAGGAGGTAGTAAAAGATTTAGGGAAGGTGATAAGTTCAGTTTCTAGCATCTTTTTTTTTTTTTGCGGTACTGGGGATTGAACCCAAGGACATTCTACCTCCAAGCTACACCCCCAGCCCAATTTTTTAGTCTTTATTTTGAAACAGGGTCTCACTAAGCTGCAGAGGGCCTAAGTAGATGAGGCTGTCCGTGAACCCGGATCCTCCAGTCTCAGCCTTCCAAGTACTGGGATTACAAACGTGCACCACCATGCCCGGCTCAGTTTCTAGCATCGTAAGTCTGGGGCACCTGTGACTCAAACCGAGGTGTCCGTAGATATATGAATCTAAACCCCAGTGGAAAAGAAATATAATCTGGAGATTCCGGTTAATAAAAACAACTTGGAGTCAGGTGCAGTGGTATAAGCCTGTACTCCCAGTACTTGGGAGGTTATTGCAGGAGGATCCCAGATTTGAGGCCAGTCTCCGCAACTTAGTGAGACCGTTTCAAAAATAAAAGATAGCGGGACGTGGTGGCGCACACTTGTAATCCCAGTACTTGGAAGGCTGAGACAGGAGGTTCACAGGTTTGCTGCCAGCCTCAGCAACTTAGTGAGGCCATCTGCAACTTAGTGAGACCCAGTTTCAAAATAAAAGAATAAAACAGGGTTGGAGGTATAACTTGGAGGTAGAATGCCCCTGGGTTCCATCCCTAGTACCACACACACACACACAAATTAAATTAAATTAAAAATAAAAACAAAAAGGGCTGGGGGTGTAGCTCAGAGGTAGAATGTCCTGGGTTCCATCCCCAGTACCACAAAAAATAAAATAAAAAATAAAAAGGGCTGGGGGTGTAGCTCAGAGGTAGAATGCCCCTGGCTTCAACCCCAGTACTTAAAACAACCACCACTACCTGAGGTGTCATGTGGAGAAAGGAGCCCACACAGAGCTACTTTTACAGTGTGGGGTGGTGAGTTCTGGGGACAACACAGTGTGTGCCCTACCTCCAGGCTACACTCCCAGTCCTTTTTATGTTTTGTTTTTGAAACAGAGTCTGGCTAGGTTGCTGAGTCTGGGTACATAGCTGAGACTATCCCTGACCATGTGATCCTACAGTCTCAGCCTCCCAAGTACTGGGACTGCAGTTGAGCACCACTACCCCCCATTTATAAAGCTACTTTACTGCTTAAAGGAGAATAAGGCACCACGGAATAAAAAGGAAAAGCAGGAAAGAAGAGTATTATAGAAGCCCAAGAACTAACTTTTGAAAAAAAGAGGGAACCCAGCACAATAGGGCACACCTGTAATTTCAGCTACTTGGGAGCCTGAAGCAGGAGGATCAGGAGGTTGAGTACAGCCTGGGCAACACAGGGAGACCCCATCTCAAAAAAAAAAAAGAGGGAATGCTCATCTGCGTGAAATGATCCTCAGAAGACAAGCAAGATGAGACCCCCCCAAAAAAATTCAATGAATTTTGCAACATAGAGAATAAAAAGCATAATTTTGTGGAGCAGTGGATATGACAAACTAAATAAACCAGGTTAAAGAGTGAGGGATGGAGCTGTGCATGTTGGCTCACGCCTGTGATCCCAGTACTTGAGAGGCTGAGATAAATGGATCATAGGTTCAAGGCCAGCCTCAACAACTTAGTGAGACCTTGTTTCAAACTAAAAAATAAAATCAGGCTGGGGGTGTAGCTCAGAGGTAGAATGCCCCTGTATTCAATCCCCAGTACCAAATAAATAAATACTGAGGGATGGAGCCATGCATGGTAGTGCAAGCCTCTGATCCCAGAACTTGGGAGACTGAGATAGAAGGATCACAGTTTCAAGGATAGCCTCAGCAACTTAGTGAGAAGCTCAGCAACCTAGCAAGACCCTGTGTCAAAATAAAAAATAAGAGCCAGGCATGGTGGCGCACGCCTGTAATCCTAGTACTTGGAAGGCTAAGATAGGAGGATCCCAGGTTAGAGGACAGCCTCAGCAAGTAGTCAGACTCTCATCAACCTAATGAAACCTTGTTTCAAAATAAAAATTAAAAAAAAAATCTGGCTGGGGGTATAGCTGGAAGGTAGAATGCCCCCTGGGTTCCATCCCCAGTACCAAAAAAAAAAAAAAGGAAAGAAAGAGAAAAGAAACATTCTGCTTAATGTTATTATGTTGATGTTTCACTCACCATTATGTTAATGAGTAAAAGAAGCTAGACACAGAAGGCCACATAATATATGACTCATTTAGATAAAATGTATAGAATCAGTAAATCCATTGAGATAGAAAGCAAACTGGTAAATACCAGATGATGGGGGACAAGAGGAAGGAAAAATGGAGACTAGCTACTTAATGGGTACAGGGTTTTCTTTGGTGGAGATGAAAATGTTTGGGAACTTGATCAAGATAGTGATTACAAGCCTGTGTGATGGCATACACCTGTAATACCAGTACTTAGGAGGCTGAGACAGGAAGATCACAGGTTTGAAGCCTGACGCAGCAATTTAGTGAGGCCCTCAACAACTTAATGAGATCCTGTTTCCAAAAAAATAAATAAATAAAATAGGGCTGGGGGTATAGCATAGAGGTAGAATGCCTCCGGGTTCAAACCCCAGTGTGTGTAACACACACACACACACACACACACACACACACACACATACAGACACACACACACTCATGCAATAGATTTAGTCTGCCTCTAGATAATACTGATGGATGAAATGATATGTCCAAAGATGTATTTCACACTAATTGTGGGGAGATATGTGAGGAAGACAGATGAAAAGAGACTGGCCATGAGTTGATCATTCTTTCCATTTCTAAATATGTTTGAAATTTTCCATCATGAGTTTTTAATTACTATGCTAATAATTTGTAAAATAATATTTAAAATAGTTTCCTTACACTTTAAGTTATACTTGAGATAATTCTTTTTTCTTTTTTTTTTTTGTGGTACTGGGGATTGAAACCAGGGGCATTCTACTTCCGAGCTACATCTTCAGCCCAATTTTTTATTCTTTAATTTTGAAACAGGGCCTCACTAAGTAGCTGAGGCTGGCATCGAACCTGTGATCCTCCTGCCTCAGCCTCCCAAGTACTGGGATTACAACCATGCGTGACCACGCCCAGCCACTTGAGATATTCCTACCAGTATTCTTTGCTCAACATAAAACTCAATTCCACAAACATTAGCTGAACACATGTAATGAGTTTTAAGTAGAGATAAATATGAAAATTAGGATACATTTAATAACAAATACACATTATCTTCCTTGGGATGCTTTGTTTTGCTTTCAGATTTTCTTTACAAACACTGACTCACTACCAATTATTTCTGAAAAAGTTTTATTTTATAAATAGAGAAAATTAGTCGATCCAAGATTAAGAGTACTTATTTGAGTTAACACAGTAGTAGCACTAGAAAACAATCTTCAAGTCTCCTTTCAAAGGAATAGATGTTTACTGGTAATATGACAAAGTTGGTTATTCCCATTTAAAACAAAATCCAATAATTGTTATTTTCTTAGTGTCTTCTCAATAACACGGTGTGTAGGTGGAGGGGTGGTACTGGGAATTGAATCCAGGGGCATTCTACCTCTGAGCTACACCTCAGCCCTATTTTATTTTTTATTTTGAAACGGTCTCACTAAATTGTGGAGAGCCTCACTAAGTAGCTGAGGCTGGCCGAGAACCTGTGATCCTCCTGTCTCAGCCTCCCAAAGTAGTGGGTGTGCCGGTATTGGAAAATTGCTCTGATATTAATTTCTAGTAAAACGTAAAAGGCAGTCATTCAGGCAGGGAGAGGCGGTAGCTCTGTACATTCCAAGAGCTCCCCCTCCCTTCTTCTTCTGCCCCTTTGTTCTAAATGATTAACCCATAGTAAGAATGTAAAGACAATTAAAGCCTCTAGCATTAGAAGCACGTAGAGACTTAAGAGCACCATAGAGGCAGTTAAGGCCTTTAGCCCTAAAGATCAGTGACTGCCTAGCACATTTTAAAACAGGAAAGATAGCAAGGGCCTTATGCCTTGCTCTTAGAGATTATGCACAGCTGCACTGGCTACAACTAGTGCCTCTGTTTACCTCCTATTCTTTGTGACCGGGCCTCAGTATGAGAAAGGCAAACTCCATGTGTTACATCAAAGTGCCCATAGTTGATAGACAACCAATACAGCCCAATACAATAGGGGTAAAAACAAGGTAGATTAGTGACCTCTGCGCTTAGTAAGTGCACTTAGTAGACTAGAAGGCACCACCTGCCTAAGGAGTAAGTTATGCCTAAGAAATGTTACTAGCTCATTGCCTTGGTAACACTGATAAAAACATATAATGTAAGCCAGGCGTTGTGGTGCACGCTTGTAATCCCAGTACTTTGGGAGGCGGAGACCGGAGGATCCGGGTTCGCGGTTCTCTCTCTCTCTCTCTCTCTCTCTCTCTCTCTACCTAGTGAGGCCCTATGCAACTTCGTGAGACCCGGTTTCAAAATAAAGTATAAAAAATAGGGCCGGGGTCTGAGGGAGGAGCAGAGTTCCACTTTCGGGCTCTCCAGCCTGTCTTCCAAGCATGCTGCTTTTCCTCTTCTCTTTTTCTATTTCCTACTGATTTTGTAATAAAATTTTGTTAAAGCTACAACCAAGCCGCCTGTTCGTTTTAATTCCCCTCTTCAGACAATCTGATCTGAATTGAAGGGAAAGAGCCCACAGCGCCTCTCCCACCATAACACTGGAGGTGTAGCTCAGAGGAAGAATGCCCCTGGGTTCAATCTCCAGTACTGCAAAAAAAAAAAAAAAAAAAAAAAAAGGAAAAGAATCCATGGAGCTCAGTGAAAAACTAGCCTGTGATTCCTATAGTCAATACTTTAAGTGCCAAAACTGCCATCTTTTTACATGCAAGTCTCCATATTACAAACATACCTGTTCTATATTTGCAATTTAGAACTCAGAGTACACTTTCTATTTTTGGGGGGGGATAGTACTGGGGATTGAACCCAGGGACATTCTACCTCCTAGCTACACCCCCAGCCCTTTAATTTTTGTTTTGAAACAGGGTCTCACAAGGTTGCTGAGAGCCTCACTACATTGCTAAGGCTGCCCTCAAAACTGCAATCCTCCTGTCAGCCTCCCAAGTACTGGGATTACAAATGCGCCACCACGCCCAGTTCAGAGTACATTTTCAAAAGAAACAATGGGCCAGCCCGCATGGTGGCGCAGGCTTGTAATCCCAGTACTTGGGAGGCTGAGACCAGAGGTCTGGGTTGGCGACCAACCTCAGCTACTTAGTGAGGCCTCTGCAACTTAGTGAGATCCTGTTTCAAAATAAAGAATAAGGCCGGGCGTGGTGGCGCACGCTTGTAATCCCAGTACTTGGGAGGCGGAGACTGGAGGATCCAAGTTCGTGGCCAGCCTCAGCTCTCTCGCTCTCTCTCTCTCCCTGTCTCTCTCTCTCTCTCTCCTTAGTGAGGCCCTCCGCAACTTCGTGAGACCCGGTTTCAAAATAAAATATAAAAAAAAATAGGGCTGGGGGTGTAGCGCAGAGGTAGAACACCCCTGCGTTCAATCCCCGGTACCAAAAAAAAAAAAAGTACAAAAAAATAGGGCCGGGGGTGTAGCTCGGAAGTAAAACGCCCCTGGGTTCAATCCTTGGTACCACAAAAAAATAAATAAATAAATAAATAAAATAAAATATAAAAAATAGGGCTGGGGTGTAGCTCAGAGGTAGAATTCCCTTGGGTTCTATCCCCAGTTCCGCCAAAAAAAAATAAAGAATAAAATAGGGCTGGGGGTGTAGCTCAGAGGAAGAATGCCCCTGGGTTCAAACCCCAGCACCGCAAAGAAAAAAAAAATGGTAAAAGAGTTGTTAGGTTCCCAGACCTGCCCAACAAGAATCTATTTTTTTTTTTTTGCGGTACCAGGGATTGAACCCAGGGGCGTTCTACCTCCGTGTTAACACCCCCGGCCCTATTTTTTATACATTATTTTGAAACCGGGTCTCACGAAGTTGCAGAGGGCCTCACTAAGTAGAGAGAGAGAGAGAGAGAGAGAGAGAGAGAGAGAGCCGAGGCTGGCCTCAAACCCGGATCCTCTGGAACCCGGATCCTCTGGTCTCCGCCTCCCAAAGTACTGGGATTACAAGCGTGCGCCACCACAGCCAGCCCAACAAGAATCTATTTATTCCATGACATTCCAAACTAGTGTGAGCTCTAGATTCATTCGGGTGTAAACAGTGTAGTATGAAAAGAGCATGGCCTGTGGAGTCTATCAGAGCTAGAGGAATCTTGTCTGCCAGTTACTAAGTCTATGACCAAACAAAATTTATTTCACTTTTCTGAGTCCTAATTTTATCTATGGGAGATCACTGCCTATCAGGGAGAGTTTAGAAGGCTTAAATATAACACAAATCAACTAAAAGAAATTGTGACAGTGTAGGTACTCAATAAATAGACTCAATTACAGTTGGTCCTTATTCATATATGGACTTAGCAATCCTGGATTCAACCAACCCCTGATCCAAATTAATTAAAAAAAATTAAACCTGTACTGAACATGTACAGATTTATTTCCTTATTATTCTCTCAACTATACAGTATAACAACATTTACATTTTATTCAGTATAATAAATAAGAAGTGATTTAAGGTATACAGGAAAGCCGGGTGTGGTGGTGCATGCCTGTCATCCCAGCACTTGGGAGGCTGACACAGGTAGACTGCAGGTTCAAGAACAGCCCAGCAACTTAAGGAGATGCTCAACAACCTAGTGAGACCTTGTTTCAAAATAAAAAAATAAGAGCCAGGTGTGGTGACACAGGCTTGTAATCCCAGTACTGGGGAGGCTGAGACAGAAGGATTGCCGGTTTGAAGCCAGCCTCAGCAACTTACGTGAGGCTCTCAGGAACTTAGCGAGACCCTGTTTCCAAAAAATAAAATAATAAAATAAAATAAAATAAAATAAAATAAAATAAAATAAAATAATAAAATAAAATAAAATAAAATAGGTCTGGGGGTGTAGCCTGGAGGTAGAAGACCCCTGGGTTCCATCCCCAGTACTACAGTACTACACACACATACACACACACACACACACACACACACACACACACACAAATAGGGCTGGGGATGTAGCTCAGAGGTAGAACGCCCCTGGGTTCAATCCACAGCACCAAAAAAATTAATAAGTAAATAAAATAAAAAGAGCTAGCTAGGGGTGTAACTTGGGGATAGAATGCCTCTGGGTTCAATTCACAGGACCACAAAAAAATAGAAAAAGTATATGGGAGGATGTGTGTAGATTATATGCAACTTCAGCATCTGGGGATTTTGATATCCTTGGGGGTCCTGCAACCAATCCCCTCTGGTCACTGAAAGATGACTTGTATGCTCTCTACCTTTTTTTTATTATCCTCTTCACACATTTTTTTATCCTCTGTATCACAATAAGCAGTCTATTCAAATTTTATTAAAAGGAACTTAGGATTTGGAATCTGAAAATCTGAGTTTGATTCCTATTGACCACTATTGAACGCTATTGACCTTTTAGGCTAAATATTTAATGTCTTTGAACCTAGATGACTCATTTGCTACCAAAAAGGGGATGGGGGAGAACAAGGGGAAATGTCACAAATGCACTTGTAGTCCCAGCTACTAGGGAGACTAAGACAGGAGATTCACTTGATCCCAGGAGTTTGAGACCAGGCAGGGCAACAGAGGGAGACCCCATCTCAAATAAAAACCAGCAACGGTGAAAGAGAACAGATTTTATGTGTGTGTGGTATTGGGGATTGAATCTAGGGGCATTCTACCTCTGAGTTACACCACCAGCCCAATTTTATTTATTTATTTATTTATTTATTTATTTTTGCAGTACTGGGGATTGAACCCAGGGGCATTCTACCTCCGAGCTACACCCCCAGCCCTATTTTTTATTCTTTATTTTTGAAACAGGGTCTCACTAAGTTGCAGAGGGCCTTACTAAGTAGCTGAGGCTTGCCACGAACCTCCGATCCTCCCGTCTCACCTCCCAAGTACTGGGATCACAAGCATGCGCCACCACACCTGGCTATTATTTTGAAACAGGGTCTCACTAAGTTGCAGAGGGCCTTACTAAGTAGCTGAGGCTTGCCACGAACCTCCGATCCTCCCGTCTCACCTCCCAAGTACTGGGATCACAAGCATGCGCCACCACACCTGGCTATTATTTTGAAACAGGGTCTCACTAAGTTGCAGAGGGCCTTGCTAAATTGCTAAGGCTGGCCTTGAACCTATGATCCTCCTGTCTCAGCCTGCTAAATACTGGGATTACAAGAGTGCGCTACCACATCCAGCTCAGGTTTTTAATAATTAAGTGACATAATTTATAAACTGTACAATACCAAACAGGTTAGCTTTTACCAATTCCAAATTGCTCCTTGCTCAAAAATTACTTGCTTCCAACCAGATGTGGTGGCACACACCTATAATCCCAGGATTTGGGAGACTGAGACAGGAGGATCGCAAGTTTGCAGGCAGCCTCAGCAAATTAATGAGGCCCTCTAAAATTTAGTGAGATCCTGTTTCCAAATAAAAAATAAAATAGGGTTGGGGAGCCGGGTGTGGTGGCCCACACTTGTAATCCTAGTACTTGGGAGGCTGAAGACAGGAAAATTGCAGGTTCGAGGACAGCCTCAGCAAGTTGTGAGACTCTCAGCAACCTAGTGAGACCCCGTTTCAAAATAAAAATAAAATAGGGCTGGGGACATAGCTCAGAGGTAGAATGCCCCTGGGTTCAATCCCCAGTGTCACAAAAAAAAATTATCTGCTTCCCAAGATTAAATGTGCATAACTAAACAAATGTCAAGAGAGTAGAGTAAAACAAGCTAAACTACCCAGCTCACAGTAATATGGGACCAATAATTAGAACATATTTGTTAACACAGATGAAGCTCTTTCTGTTAGAATTCCAGCTAAGAAAATTAAATTAAAAAGTTAAACTGTATAACCAGGCGTGGTGGTGCACACTTGTAATCCCTGTACTTGGGAGGTTAAGACAGGGGGATTGCAGGTTCGCAGCCAGCCTAAGCAACTTAGTGATGCCCTCTACAACTTAGTGAAACCCTGTTTCAAAATAAAAAATAAAATAGAGCTGAGGGTGTAGCTCAGAAGTAGAAAGTCCCTGGGCTCAATCCCCAGTACTAAAAAAAAAAAAAAGTTAAGCTGTATGGAGGATTTTTCTGTCCTTATGCCACATAGCATAGTAATTTGCATCCTGAGAAGCCTTTCTTAAGCAGTTTCTACTCCTCTTCACTTACTTTCTTTCCTTCCTATCCCCCAGAATAGTTCCCATAACAAAGGCAGTAAGAACTCAAAAGTAGAGCAAAGAGAATGGGCTAAGTGTAGTCAGGCTAAGGAGTGACTGCCTTTGACATAATCCACCAGGAAAAATCTATCTTGTCATATCAAACAGAAAATGGTAACAGCAAAGATTTTTGTATATGTCTATTTTTAATATTATTTCCCCTATAACTTTAAAACCCTGTCCTTTTTGGGGGGTAGGGGGAGGGTGTTAAGAGTTGAACGCAGAGACATTCTACCTCTGAACTATATCCTCAGCCCTATTTTTTTTTTTTTAATTTTGAAACAGAGCCTCACTAAGTTGCTAAGGAACCCAGCTAAGTTGCTGAGACTGGCCTTGAACCTGTGATTCTCCTGTCTCGGACTCCCAAGTACTAGGATTACAGTCTTTTGCCAATGCGCAGCTAAATCCTGTCCTATTTAGGATAGTAGAATCTTTTGAGAAGTTCTGCTATGAATAATACAATTAAATAATTAAAGTCAACAGAATCCAAAGAACTAATAAACTGCTCTAAAGACTCAATTGCACTACACCCAAAAGAAATTCTCAACAGAATGAGACTGTACTTTCAAAATATAAGAAAACAAGCCAGGCATGGTGGCGCACACCTGTAATCCTACTACATGGGAGGCTGAGACAGGAGAATAACAAGTTCGCAGCCAGCCTCAGCAACTTGGTGAGGCCCTCTTGCAACGTAGTGAGACCCTGTTTCAAAATAAAAAACAAAATAGGGCTGGGGTGTAGCTCTGAGGCAGAATGCCCCTGAGTTCAATCCCCAGTACCACAAAAATAAATAAATAAATAGTAAGAAACAACAAAATGACAATTGAATTCTCAAGGTAAAAATCATCCAAGCAATAATTTAACTCACTGGGGATATAAAAAAAATTCTTGGGAGGCCGAGACAGGAGGATCACAGGTTCAAAGACAGCCTCAACAACACAGACTCTCAGCAACCTAGCAAGACCTTATTTCCAAACAAAAATAAGTAAATAAAAAGATCTGGGGGTGTAGCTTGGAGGTAGAATGCCCCTGGGTTCAATCCCCAGTACCACAAAAAATAAATAAATAGTTCTCAAAACCTAAGTGTCTACATACTTTCCTTAACAGGAGGCATATTTATATAGGGTATTATCCATAACCCAATCAGGGTCACAAAAAGGACACAGAAATATCTCAAAAGACATCTGAATGGATATTTCTAGTACTAACTGTTCCTCATTCATAGCACCAAAGTCCACACCACTTACTACTACATGAACATCCACATCATTTTCTGAGTTTATCTGAATCTGACCCTGTCTAAACCCCTTTGGAAGGCAACTAATGGCCTCCATCATGCAACCCAAAGTTTAAAGGCTACTGGGGTATTGCAATAATAAATGCTATGTGTGAGATTTTCAACATCCTCCCTCTCAATAAGATCAGAATACTTCACTGATGTCAAGTTTAGGACCACCAAAAAACAACTTGGGGCACTGACAGTGGTTCTTAGCACCATGCCTAACATTTGTTCAGGTGAGACTTCATGAGAAATATCATGACATCTTAATCAAGGATAGTACCAATTAAGTTTTAAAGTGCTTCAGAGTTACATCATGGTGGCAGGAGGAGAAAAGGAAAGGGGTCTGGGAGGGAAAAAAAAGTATTGCAGCATACAACTACCTGAGAAAGAAATAGTCACCAGACAGGTTAAAACAAGTTATATTTACTAACAGTTGCCAACACGCAGCAGTTACCACACCATATACTTGTCAGATTTCCCAATATGCAAAACAATGGGCCACCCCTTAATGAAGTACTTATCTGCTGACTTCTCCAGAGAAGAAATGATTTTCTAAAATGCGAGCAATTTAACTTCCTGTGCTCTCCCTTCCAGAATCTTTAAAACTTTTGGCAAATTAAATTTCACCTCGTGCCGGGCGTGGTGGCGCACGCTTGTAATCCCAGTACTTTGGGAGGCGGAGACTGGAGGATCCGGGTTCGCGGCCATCCTCAGCTACTTAGTGAGGCCCTCCGCAACTTCGTGAGACCCGGTTTCGAAATAAAGTATAAAAAATAGGGCCGGGGGTGTAGCGCGGAGGTAGAACGCCCCTGCGTTCAATCCCTGGTACCGCAAAAAAAAAAAAAAAAAAAAAATTTCACCTCAATTTTAAGAATTTTCAAGTTGAATAAAACTTGCATAATTTAATATCGATAAACTACATAATCACTTTACATTTGCAAACTATATACACATTTCAACAAGACTTCAAAGTACTTTTAAAAGGCCAAATATAAAGTTTCCAAAAGCAAGTAATACAGTAGACATGACAACTTATCAGTAGACTTCCTAAAGTAAAAGTTTGAAAAAAGTTATGAAGATAAATTCCAGTAGTGCTACTGAAGATACAATGTTACTAATATGGAAACTGAGAAATATTCAAACTATTCTGAAAACAGTTTCCCTCTAAAAATAAAGAGGAAAAGCATTTGCCAACACAGAAACTACTGGTTCTTAAAAATGATAATCACATGGGAGGCACTTCTATAAATACGTGCAATCGCCCTAACCTTTCAAAGTGCAGTTGTTCTTGCCTTACCAATAACAAGTGAATTTTTGGTGCCACTATATTGACACAAAGGAGTCTGCTACTTTATTTGCTTCTACTGCAAACTGTTAGTTTGTACAGTTAAAGATCTACAAACCAAAGTAACACAGAATTCACTTCCAATCGCTGAAATAAAAACAAACATCTGCCATATTAAGGTTCCCAAAATTTTTTAATAAATTCACAGTAACAGGTTCTTTGCACTGTGATTCAAAGGCTAACTAAATATTCGCTAATCCATGTGGACTCATATTCCATACATTTACTTAGGTTAGAGAAAAGAAAGACCTCAGAAAATAACCCACGATGACACATTCTATTTTAAGTTACTCTCGAAGCTAACAGTTCAAGAACTTTTGGAGGAAGACAGAGGATTTAAGACATTTTTCAAGTACTTAAGAATAATTCGTGTTTGATCATGAGAACATATTATCGTGAGGCGGAAGTGAAAATGATGAGGGGGGAACTCGACTTGAAAACGGACAAGCAGGCAGATGTACAAACGCTCAATTAAAGGAATTTTGATACTAACTTCTCTCGAATGCCCTCCCGCACTTCCCACACCCGTTTCCTTCTCTCCTCAGGGAGGTCTGTGTAATGTGACTCATGACAATTTTTTTAAAAAAATAAATAAATATAAGACACACCCTCTGGGCTGAACTGACATAATCGCCCCCACCCCACCCTCCGCCGACACACACACCCCGCTTTTCCTCCCCCTTCGGCGGCTTCTCCCCGCTCGGGGTTCCGGCCTTTCCTCTCCCCTCTAGGGTCGCGGCCGCAGGGGGCGGGGGACACACGCCCGGCGGCGGGGAGGCTGCGGGGGACGACGCGACTCCGGGGCCCGAGCCCGCAGGGCAGCGGGCGTCCCTCGCCCATCTTCCCTCTCCGCTCGGGTCGGTTCCACCACCGCGGCCACTTCCTGTCCGGCAGCCGGCTCCCGGCGGGCTGGGCTGGGCTGGGGCCGGCGGCGCGGAGGTCGGGGCAGCTCCCACCCCGCCCAGTGGGCTGGTCCCCGGCCGGCGGCGGCGGCTCCTCGGCCCGCCCGCGCTCCTCACCTGTATGTAGTTGTTCTCACAGTAATCCGCCACCCGGGTCAGGTTCTGGTAACTCTCGATCAGTGCCCTCTTGCCAGATGGGATCTCCTCCTCTAGTAACATCTGCAGCTCTGCCATTTTCCACCCCTCTGCATCGCTTCCTTTCGCATTAAAGAGAGAGGCAGCTAGGTCCGCCGAGGTTCCGCGCACCTCACAGCCCGGATACAAACCGCCTACCCACCCTCCCGCCTGGTATTGTGGGACGGCACCTCCTCTTCTTCCTCGCTCTCTCCACCCCCCCTCCACCCACTTCGCGCAGCCGCCGGAACCTCGTTCTCGCGCGAGCTTTAAATGCCCCGCCCCTCGCCGACACGAGACTTTTACCCTGCGGCACTACCTTCTGGGAATTGTAGTCTCTCGTAGGCTAGCGGTCATCAAACGCGCATGCGTCTAGGGAACCTCAGGAAACTAACCAGGAGGGGCATAAAGAACGTGCACCGCGGGCGGGGATTTTAAGTCCGAAGTTTCCTCACAGTTCCGGAAGATGGCACCACGAGTGAATCTAGGAATGAAATCGGTTTCCTGGAAGGCTGTGAAACTTGGCAGAACTTGATCAACTAGGAAATGTCGGAGAATCAGACATCCCTTCAGATAAGGATTGAAAAGAGAAACTACAAATCTTTATTTCCTCCATCTCCTGTGACTCAGACTGTACTTTCTAAAAACTTCTCTCCCCAACAATTCGTTTAAAATTTAGGAAACATTTATCGATTGCCAGCTGTGTACCAAGCAATGTGCTAGACATTGGGGGTTGAAAAAAGATAGTATGTACTCTTAAAAACTTACAATTTTAAAGTAAACACGCATTATTTTTAGTACTTTACTGTCCTGATCTCATTTTGTGTGTGTGTGTGTGGTACCAGGGATTGAACCTAGAGGCGTTTTACCTCCGAGCTACACCCCCGGCCCTATTTTTTATACTTTATCTTGAAACCGGGTCTCACGAAGTTGCTGAGGGCCTCACTAAGTAGCTGAGGCTGGCCCCGAACCCGGATCCTCAGGTCTCTGCATCCCAAGTACTGGGATTACAAGCTTGCGCCACCACGACCGGCTCCTGATCTCTTTAATCTCTGACCATCCTTGGCATGTATCTTCCTACACTTTCTGGTCATGTATTCATTTTTTTCTCTAGGTTGTGAATAATAGTGTTTTATACCATAGCTTGCTTGGGAAAGTTCTTTTTTTTTTTTTTTGGCGATACTGGGGATTGAACCCAGGAGCATTCTTCCTCTGAGCTCCACCCCAACCCTATTTTTTATTCTTTATTTTGAAACAGGGTCTCACTAAGTTGCAGAGGGCCTAAGTAGCTGAGGCTGGCCACGAACCCAGATCCTCTGGTCTCAGCCTCCCAAGTACTGGGATTACAAGTGTGTTCCACCACGCCCAGCTGGGAAAATTCTTAATTTCAACTTTTAACTTTCAGAGAAACATTACATTATTCTGATTTAATGGACTATGGAAACTATTGTCCAAAGGCTGAAAATAAAATAACTTAAATATACTTTTAAAACACACATTTTCATTTCCCTCCATGAAGGGTTTTTTTTTTTTCATTTTGTTTTTGGTACCAGGCATTGAATGCGGAGCATTCTTTTTTATTTTTGCGGTGCCGGGGATTGAACCCAGGAACGTTTTACCTCCATGCTACACCCCCGGCCCTATTTTTTATACTTTATTGTGAAACCGGGTCTCACGAAGTGGCAGAGGGCCTCACTAAGTAGCTGAGGCTGGCTGCGAACCCAGTTCCTCCGGTCTCTGCCTCCCAAATACTGGGATTACAAGCGTGCGCCACCACGCCGAGCTGAACGTGGAGCATTCTACCTCCAACCTGTACCCCCAGTCCTTTTTATTTTTTCTTTTGAATCAGGGTCACGCTAAATTGCTGAGGCTGGCCTCAACCCTGTGATCCTCCTCTGATAGTCTCCAAAGTACTGGGATTACAGGTATGTGCCACCATGACCAACTCATGAAGTTAGTTAGAATCAACTATAAACCAGGTGTGGTGGTGCATGCTTGTAATCCCAGTACTTGGGAGGCTGAGACAGGAGGATCAAAGGTTTGCAACAGTCTCAGCTACCTAATGATGCCCTCCGCAATTTAGTGAGACCCTGTTTCAAAATAAAGAATAAAAAATAGGGCTGGAGGGTGTAGCTCAGAGGTAGAATGCCCCTGGGTTCAATTCCCAGTACCACAAAATAATAATAATAATAATAATAATAGTAATAATAATAATAGTAATAATAATAACAATAATAAAAATAAATAGAAAATATAGGGCTGGGGGTGTAGCTGGGAGGTAAAATGCCCCTGGGTTCAAGCCCTAGTACCACAAAAAAAAAGAATCACAAATATAGAGAAAACAATATTAATCAACCAAATTTTAAAACTTGCTATTAACAGATATTTCTAGAATACTGCCTTTACAAAAGGCTATAAAATGTTTAACCTCTGTAAGGAAAAACACATCTCCCACATAAAGGAGGTAGCTTCCCCTATCCACCAGATTCTCTATGAAAAATTCTATGGTCCATAAATCAATAAATGGATCACTTTCCAAAATATCTGGAATAAGCATAATAGTCTTTTTTAATATTTGTCATTAACCCAAACATGATTTAATCCAAATTATTACAATTTAATATATTCTTTCTTTTTCTTTTGGTACTGGGAATTGAACCCAGTGACATTCTGCCTCTGAGCCACACCGCCAGACTTTTGTGTGTGTGTGTGGTTTGGTCCTGGGGATTGAATCCAGAGACATTCTACCTCCAAGCTATACCCTTCAGCCCAATTTTATTTATTTATTTATTTATTTATTTTGGCAGTACTAGGGATTGAACCCAGGGGCATTCTACCTTCCGGCTACACCCCCAGCCCTATTTATTATTCTTTATTTTGAAACAGGGTCTCACTAAGTTGCTGAGTCTGGCCCCGAACCCGGATCCTTGAGTCTCAACCTCCCAATACTGGGATTAGAAGCATGTGCCACCACGCCTGACTTTTTTTATTTGGAAACAGGGTCTCCCTAAGTTGCTCAGGCTGGCTTTGAATCTGCAACCCTCCTGTCTCAGCCTCCCAAGTACTGGAATTATAGTTGTACACCACCATGCCCGGCTCCCAGACCTTTTTAAATTTGAAACAGTCTCGCTAAATTGCTGAGGATCTTACTAAGTTGCTGAGGCAGGACTCAAACCTGAACTTGTGATCCTCCTGTCTCAGCCTCCCAAGTACTGGAAAACAGGCATGTGCTACTATACCCATCTATCTCCCATATCTTTAAGGTGATTATGTTAAATATGCTAAACCTTTGTATTTTTTTATTTTATTTTTTTGCGGTGCTGTGCATCGAACCTGGGGCCTTCTGCATGCTAGGCAAGCACTCTACCACTGAGCTATATCCCCGGCCCTAAACTTTTGTATTTTAATTAAAAAAAAAAAAAACCTACTTCCCCTGACAATTATGCCCTGTAGTCAAGCAACAGTAAGTTTTTTGATTTTTTGGGGTTTTTTTTTGCCGTACCTGGGATTGAACCCAGGGGCATTCTACCTCCAAGCTACACCCCCAGCCCTATTTTTTATTCTTTATTTTGAAACAGGGTCTCACTAAGTTGCGGAGGGCCTAAGTAGCTGAGGCTGGCCGTGAACCTGCAATCCTTCCTGTCTCAGTCTCCCAAGTACTGGGATTACAAACGTGTGCCACCACGCTCAGCTTATTTTATTTTTTAATTTGAAAAAAGGTCTCACTAAATTGCAGAGGGCCTCACTAAGTTGCTGAGGCTGGCCACAAACCTGTGATTCTCCTGTTTTAGCCTCTCGAGTACTGGGATTACAGGTGTGCGCCACCATGCCCAGCTCCCAGACCTTTTTATTTTTTGTTTTGAAACAGGGTCCCACTAGTTGCTGAGAGTCTCACTATATTGCTGAGGGTGACCTTGAACCTGCGGTTGTTGAACCCTGAGTGTATGACAAAGGGTCCGAGACCGCCAGACTCAGTTAAGGCAGGAAGCTTTTATTAGCCGCGGGGCTACCGCTCTCCAGGAAAGGCAGAAACGGCAACCCCTTGTACAGCTCACAGTTTCCTTTTATAGAGAGCAAGCCAGTTACAGAAGCAGAGTTCACAGGTTATGCTTTAAATCAACCAATCATAGTAAATTTTTTGTTATTTAGAAGTAAGGGGGTAGGTCTAGGGGTGTTGGCTGAGCATACAGGTGGGAACCAGTTTCCCAGGCTTTGTTGGCCAAAGGTCAGGAGTTCATTAGCATAGCTATGTGACCAAAGGGCAGGGAATCTAATGTTAGGGTAGGAAGCGAGGCTAAGAAAAATTACATTTAGGGCACATTACCACATTCCCCACTGCTGCTGTTTACCTTTCTCAAACCCTTGAGAAAAAGGCTTCTGTTTGTTCCTCCTGGGATATGGGTAGGTAATGGACTGGGCTATGAAGTACTATAAGTTTGATTGATTGTAACCTCTTCTGGAGGCAATTAGTTAATCAGTTGAAGAAACAAGGTCTTATTAATGCAAGTAAACAGATGGCAGAGATGGGTCCTAGCAAAGGGAGGAGGTAGGGTCATGCAGTGGAGGGCAGGCCTTCCTCTTAACCTTAAGGTTTCGCTAGCAACAGATAGGCGGTGGGGTGTGACCTTTGTCCTCTTCACCCACCCTATTTACATTAAGTATCTCAGGTATGAAGAGGAGTGATTAAGGGTGTGGACTCATTAAGGCTTCTGCCTGACCGAATACACCCTATAGGGTGGAGTTAGATTATGAACTTTCAAAATTTTAAATCTATTTTTCTTCTCAATGTCTCCTTTCTGCCTAATATTTCTTCTTTTTTATGTTTTTATTGGTGCATTGTAGTGTCACATCACAATGAGTATCAGTTTGGTGTTAACATACATGCACACAGCTCTTGGTGTCCCTCCCCCCACGCCTCCCCTTCGTCTCTCCCCCCCCGACATGTAGCACTGAGAATGATGTTGGTATAATCTCATATATACACATTGTTTATGACAGTAATTCCATAGATTCGCTTCTTTCTTACCCTTCTGCCGGAAATCGCCGGCTGAGCTGAAAGGTTCGAACGGTTCCTGAAACAGGGAGTGAGGATTAAGAAAAATAAAGAGAGAGAGACAAAAG
>PVJS01022100.1:0-30863 GCA_004027185.1 Glis glis
CGGTACTGGGGATTGAACCCAGGGGCATTCTACCTCCGAGCTACACCCCCAGCCCTATTTTTTATTCTTTATTTTGAAACCAGGTCTCACTAAGTTGCGGAGGGTCTCACGAAGTAGCTGAGGCTGGCCGCGAACCCGGATCCTCCAGTCTCAACCTCCCAAGTACTGGAATTACAAGCGTGCACCACCACACCCGGCTGATGTTCATGTTTTTAAGAAATGAAAAAGCACATTTCTTTATGTTATAATGAATTCAAGAAATAAAAGTAATGGGTTACAAAAAAAAGAAAGAAAAGATAAATTATTGGTGGTTACTTGTTACAAAGAAAGATTTTTCAAAGATTCCTTTCAACGATAATGTTTTTAGAGATTAAAAAACAAGGAGAACAAATTAGTAAAAACACTGTCCAAATAAAGTAAAAACTAAATAAAACAAGGCATATCTTTCTGTAATCTTAAAATATCTTTTAAAACATTTAAATAAAACTGATATAGTTTCCCATTGTCCTAAGAGCAATTAAAGCTTTACATAATATTGGAATACCCAAAACTTCACAAAACAAGTACATTTACAGCAATGAAAGACACCAGTATCTAAACAGCAAAATGCTATACCAAGTGGCACATACTCTAGCAGATGTTTACAACTGCTAGGAGGGGATTCTGACTGACAGTACTGCCGGTTCCCATGGTGTAAATAATCCCCACCATGGCTGGTTCCAAGCTGCCCACGTGTCATCCTGTACACACAGCGGGGAAGAGATGTGTGGCACCGTGTCATACAGCACTCCCACCACACAGAGACGACAGATATCCATGCCTCAAGAACACAGGTACAGACTGAGCATCCCTACCCCAAAATCCAAAGCGCTCCAAAATCCAAAACATTTGTAGTGCTGAGAAGATATCGTAAGTGGAAAATTCCACACCTGATCTCATAAAACAGGTCACAGTCAAAATGCAGGTGAGCTGAAAATGCTGTATACAGTTACCTTTGGGTTATGTGTATAAAGGTGCATGTGAAGCATACATGAAGTTTGTGTTTAAACGTGGTTCCAGCCTGCAGATACCACATTATGTATATGCAAATATCCCAAACCCCAAAACACTTCAAAACACTTCTTTTCCCAAGCATCTCAGACAAAGGGTAATCAACACGTAATAAAATAACTAGGATGTGATGAGTTGTATTTACTGCCTTTGCTTTAGGTATAATTTACTTAATAATAATTTTTATAACTTAATTAATGATAGTTGTACTTAACATAAGCTTGCCAAAGTCCTGAAAATTTACCAATTTCAGAAAGAGCTGACGCCGCATACCAATGGCATACTATTCTCTTTTAATGCATCCTGGCCTCTGTTTATTTCCCTCAATCACCTCTCTCCATAATTTCTGCTAAGCTTGTATGAATGTCCCCTAAGACCACCTCTCCTTGCTGCTCCGTCAAACGAGGACCAACCCATGGCCCTAAACATAGTAAACTGGTAATATCCACTCATATTTCCCCCCATTTTATCACAGGAAAAATGAAAGCAATTTATATTTGCTGCAAATATACTCCCTTCACCTATTCCCTCAATACTGTGACAGTTTTTGCCTGACAAGCATTTCTGTAAAGTTTCCTTAGAAAAGAACATTTTACATTGACATCACTTACAATGGTATGTTGTTACTTCCTGCCAATCTGACAAGCATAAAGTGCTATCATAATACTACTTCAGTTTACATTTCCCTAGAAAGCGATCTGGCAAAACCTATGAACTTAATAATGAAGAATGCTTTTCCAGGAATATAGTGGAATAGGTGCTTGCACCTATCTTCCTAATAAAAGCAATTCAAAAACCCAAGACTTAAATTTTTTAAGAAACGTTGATGAACTAGCAAGAAAGTTACAAATTCCTATGCCTGACAATGAGAGGAGGCTGGAAACCCAGATAGATACAAGTGAACACACGGGCAGTAGTGCCTTTTCCCTGAGCTAGGGTGTCCTCAAAGGGCCAAGACTTCACTGTTAGGGTCAACTAGAAATAGCCCTCTTCTCCTGACCACCACCACCCAGACAAAGGCCAGGAAAAGCTACCAAGTGGACACCAGGTGGGGAAGGATAGAAAGTCACTGGGAGAATTTGCAACTACAAATAGAGTGCCTGCTGCTTTTGCAGTCAGTCTAACACCTGATTGGCAGGTGGTCTGAAACCACTAAACTGATATTCCCACACGAGCGTGCGTCAGCATCACAAGGAGGTGCTATTAGAACACGATGAGCTGCTGCCCCGTCTCTACCTCTCAGTTTTGATTTAGTAGGTTCAGGGTGGGCCCAATAATCAGTGTAACAAGTTCCACTCTGGGTCTACACCTTGCCAGAACCACTGATGGAGAGTGATCCAAGCACCTAGGCTCCTGGAGAGAAAAAAACCAAACAGCATGCTTATCTTATGATAAGGATGGTACTGCAGATTCGAGGTTCACAAATGGCTGTGGGAACCAATAGGTAGCAATATGTAAAAAGTAAGATTGGACTCCTACTGTACATCATATACAGAAATCAATTCCAGGAAGATGAAGGTCTTAACATGCAAAGCAAGACTACAGTGCTTTCATTACAATTACTGAAGAACACCTTTAAGACCTTGGAGAAAGGAAGGGTCTAAAACAGGAAAAGTGACAGGTACAGCATGACGTAAGTGACTGTGGCGACCAGGAGTTTGGAGCGGAAATGACATATCTGGGACTTGCTTTAAAATATTTGAGGAAAAATGGGGGGATAAGAGATGATACAAGGCAAAAATCTTGATAAGTGCTGAATGTGGTTGATAAGGGTTTATTATACTATTTTCTCCGCTTTTGTGTATATTTTTCATTATAACAGTTAAAATAAAAAAAACCAAGCATTACACTCAGAGAAGGTATTTGGAATTTACTTAACAAAAGGAATATAGTATATATGAAGAATTCCTATAAAACACTAGGAAAAATTCAAACGACAGAAAAATAAGCAAAAGACAGGCACTTGAACAGAAGAAATATTTATGGCCAATAAATAGGCATCATGAAAAGGTCATTCTAGTCACATTTCTCTCCCACTAAACTCGCACAAATCAGGAGGTCTGGCGAGAGTAACAGGAAACGAGGGTGTGGGATGACTAGGTATTTATTAGCTGCCAGTGGGAGTGTAAACTGGCATAATTACTGTAGGAAACAGTTTGGTACAACTTCCAGTAAAGTGAAGACCTGCCAACCGTGCAGCCCAGTGATTTCTTCTATCTTGGAGAGCTTGTCTTACCATCGAGGGGACCTGAAGCCTTTCCAAGGCAGCAGTTTTAAAAACATCAATTTTCGAACACCCCAACTTCCATTTGCATCTTTCCTGGCACTGACTTCAGAACATGTAAGTGGTGCAGGTTCTCCTATCCCAGCTTCCGCTTCACGTCTGCCCTTCCTGCTTCATAAAAGAAAGTCATACCTCTCGCCCATTCCAAACCCTATTCTAATACACTGCCCGACGACAGAAAAGCCACCTGGTCCAAAGCAACGGTCTGACCCTACTTTAATCAGAGCACCTTAAAATACCACCCCATCCCTCAGTCCATCTCATTAAGAAATACACTGCCAATGGAACTTTACTTATTTTTAATAACTTCAGTGTTAATTTTACTGCATATTATTAAAAGCTATAGTAAATGTTTAATATTTAGAGCCCGAAGGCAACATACAAATTTTAATGAAATTTAAAATGTAGGAAATTTTATATACAAATATATTGCTATATTTATCTCCTACTGGACACATTTAAAAGAGTATTCTGAGTTTTTAAAACATCAGCATTTTCATGATTCCTGAAATTATATCCTTTAAACTATTCAAACATCATGATAAAAATATTAGATGTCATTTTTTTTTTGTAGTGTTGGGGATTGAACCCAGGGATATTCTACTTCTGAGCTACACCCCAGTCAGTCCTGTTTTATTTTTTATTTGGAAACGTCTCGTTAAGTTGCTAAGAGCCTGACTGTGTTGCTGAGCCTGGCTTCTAACCTGTGATCCTCTTGTCTCGGCCTCCCAAGTGAGCGGCGTGAGCCACCATGACCGGCTTAGATGTGATCTTAAAAGTACAAAAAGGTAGTTTTTTAAAAATTATTTTGGGAATTAAAAAAAATTAAGACCACTATCCTAGAGCACACGGGTGCACCAAGAGTCATATATAAAACGCTCCAGGCAGTGTTGTCTCTGATACTGCAAAACCGGAAACAACACACATTCTACCAATGGTTAAATGGATAAATTGTGAACGTTCATTCAGTGGAATATGTAACATGGAAATGAATAAGTTATAGACAACAGCATGGATGAAACATATATTACCATATATTTAGAATAACTGATTTACATAATATTTAAAACCAAACCTGTTTGCGGATGCTCACTGTATAGAAATGCATAACTGAGTGGTAGAACTATAAAAGAACATATGAAAATAATGGTTACCATGGTGGCATTGAGAATACAATGGCAGGGCACGAGGGAGATTCTAAGAAACCATAAATGTTCTATTTCTAAGCATGGGTGGTGTTACATTCACTACTATTCTTTAAGATGTATATATTTTTATACAATTCTTTGTATGGAACAATCTTTATTACAATTTAAGTAACTTCTAAAATTGTTCTTTCACCCAGAATTTCCCCTCTTGGTAATTTATCCTATAAGAATAATGGCATGAGTATACAAAGAAGATATGAACAAGGATTTCTGTTTATAGCAGCAAAAACTGACCATCAGTGCACATCTGTAATCCCAGTACTTGGGAGGCTGAGACAGGAGGAACACAGGTTTAAGGCCAGCCTCAGCAACTTAGCGAGACTATTTCAAAATGATAAATAAATTAGGACTGGAGGTGTAGCTTAGAGGTAGAATGGCCCTGGGTTCGATTCCCAGTACCAATAATAATAATAATAATAATAATAACAATAATAACTGAAAATCTATAAAACTAGCTACAATTTGTTCAATATTCCTACCGTGGAATATCATGCAGCCATTAAAAAGAATTAAGTGTTTACTGCTTGAGGAATTTTCAGAATGTTCTAAGTGAGAAAAGCAAGATGCTGACAAGATACCCATAACAGGACCCATTTTTGCAAAACAGTGACCACAAAATCCCTAGGTATGCTTTTATACCCATGTCTGTATAGCAAAGGGACTGAGCTTACTTGGCAGGTGAGGACGTAAAGGAAAGTCCACCCAAAGCTGTGTGTGTGTGTGTGTGTGTGTGTGCAGAGTGTTGGTGGTATTTATCTCAGGGAGATTTTCAGGTAATCCTTATTACCTGAAATCTGTATGTGTTACTTCAAGATTTAACAACAGCATACATTATTTTATAGTTAAGAAACACCAAGAAAGCTATTGTCAAAAGATTTCTTGGCTCCAGCTGGTAACACTGACACACACAGCCCTGAGCAGCCAGTTTATCCAACAGTGAGTGGTGAACTGCACTTGCCCCGAACAGCTCTTCCCAGCAACGCAGGAGCGTGCAACATGAGCACAGATGACTGACTTTCTACTAAGCTCCCACATGAAGGCAGGCGACACCGTGAGGCAGAGACTGCACTCCAACCGGAAAAGCAGGGCGCCCTGGGGAAGCGAGGCCTGTGCGAGGTGCTTTTGCAGATATTCTGTAATTTAGTCCTTTTCCTAACCTTTTGGAAGGTTTCATCGTGTCTGTCTAGGTGACTAATCTGAATCTAACAGGAACTACTTTGAAGGGAAATAATGCTACCCAGGGGGTTTAGGTAATGAAGCCCTTTCCGCCTTAGAGGCTCTTTTCAGAAGAAACCAATTATTTCCTACTTTTAAGATACCTTCTTTCAACAGGTAAACACTAAGATCTTAGTCTATCTCCAGAGTTCTAGGAACTTATACCTTAAGGCAAATGGAACCAGGAGTCATAAAACAAAGGGAACTTGAGATGTGCAAGTCACAGCAACACCAGAAAAAGGAAATGTGTTAGAAATGCAAATTTTCAAGCCCCATGCCAAATGCCAAAAGCCAAACCTGCTGAATCAGAAACTCTGGGGGTGGAGGCCAGCCCTAGGATTCTCAAGGCCCTGGGGCAGGGATGGAAGGGGGGGAATACTGGGGAGTTCTACCTCAGAGCTATAACCCCAGCCATTTTTATTTTGAAACAGCCCTTTTTATTTTGCTGAGGCTGGCCTCAAACCCATGATCCTCCTGTCTTGGCCTCCCAAGTACTGGGATTACAGGGTGTGGGCCCTTGCAGTTTGAGAACCATAGAACATCAACAAAGGTTAATGGGGGGAAAAAAGATTAAGTGACTGTAAAATTAACTTGGGAATACTGGATTAAAATAAGATTTCTTTAATGCATAACATCAATAGGTTACAGATTTGCCTGGCTACTGCATTTCCCCTTTCATGAGAATCTAGTGAGCCCAGTGTTCTACAAGATCAGCTTTCCATGACACTGTGCGCAGCGCACTTTGTTCCTGGGGCCTAATGGTTCAGGGCTCACATCTCCAGTCAGGCGGACCCGAGTGTAAATCCGGGCTTTGAAAGCCTGAGAAGTCAGTGCGAGCTTCCCTGCTGTCTTCATGAACACAAGCACAGACTAATGTGGTAACAAAATTAGTAAAATAAACAAAACCCGCCCACTTTTTACAATATTATCATTTCTTTCCAAGGCTCTGTATCCATTAGACTATACATCCGTTTCTTAAGGAAAAGGTTCTCTTCATCTTTGTATTCCGAGTACTAGAAAGCCTACCTAACCTACAGCAGCAGGCACTGAATCTGCCCCCCTTCCTCCTCCTCCTCCCCCCCCTTTTTGTTTTTTGGTACTGCGCATGGAACCCAGGGGCATTCTACTTCCAAGCTACTAGTCTTGTTTTATTTTTTGAAACAGGGTCTTGATATGTTGCTGAGGTTCTTGCTAAGTTGCTGAGGCTGAACCTGTGAGATCCTCCTGTCTCAGCCTCCCAAGTACTGGGATTACAGGCCTGTGCCACCATGCCCTGCACTGAATGATAAGTAAAGCAACAAAGAAAAATCAGATACACAGACTACGTGTGAGGATTAAAGAACATGTCAAGATTCTTCCAGGAATCTTGAATCCATGAATTCATGAATCCATGAATCTTGAATTCCATCAATCTTTAATTCATATATAGAATTAGGAACTTTTTTCTCTAGTCCTTCCTATACATAATTTTAATAAAAGTCTTTAAAGACATTAAATATGTGGGCACAAGCTAAAGCAAGAATAATGTCAATGGACTGATTGACAATTTGGCCCATAACAGACCTCAACTTCCTGTGGAGTAAATCTATCAGATTTCCCAAATTCCTCTAGAGCTCCTGACTCTCAAGCAGCTTTATGAATACCACGGAGTGAAGCTGGCAGAGCCAGCTCCTCACCCCTCGGGAAGAGCACGCGGCTGCACGTCCCTTCCTGCAAGTGTCCCATCATCCCTGGAGTGCGCCGGCCTACAAGGGGCCTTCTCCAGGCTGTGCTGTCACACGTGTAATCACCTTCCTGAAGTTTGTCATAACGGGATTTTGCATACACTAGTATGTTCAAATCAAAGACATGGACATTGTTTAAAAAACAAACAAAAAGGAAATTCAAGCCCAAGAGAGTGCAAGATGAAGGTCATAAGGCTAGTTTAACTTCGAGCCAGAACTGTTCTCACCATACCCAGTGCATCTTCTGAAAATAATGTATCAGAAGTGAATGCAGCTAGGCCCCCGACGGCTTTCACCCTGTGCTAGCTTTCAACAGCATCCTGTTCCCCAGGGGTACTGCAGGAACCCAGGCTGAGGCGCTGCCACACCGGTGGCTCCCTCACCCCGCAGCTGCCCACAAAGGCTGAAGGGCAGAAGCGCAGGTCCTGCTCGGCCACGTTTACGGCTGCGCACAGTGGTTCTCACTGTCACACGCCCTGAGAGCCCCTCTCCTGCTCCTTCTCCCATAAGGCTGAAATTTCTCTCAGGCCCAGCTGTTGTTTCAGATTACAGTTCAACTGTACGTGAAACATAGCATGATCTTTGACTCACTCGTACTTCCTGGGCTTATCTATGAAAACAAAAGATGTTTCTACCTGGCCATTGTTGATCTACTTTCTAAATGAACATTTAAACTAAACTAAAAACATAAATGAATCTTGTTCAACCACTTCTGTACATTCCTTGGATAAGTGGAATTTCTCCATACTTGGAAACAGATCCTAAAAATAATATTCCCTGAACTTTGTCATTTTTCTGAGGATTTACAATTTGCAAATAAACCAACCACTGTATCTCATTTTGCTTCAGTGAATCCTATCTAAAATGTTTAATGTCATCCCCAAACTTTACTTATAATTTAAGATCAAAGAATGAACAAAGCGGAAATGAATTGTGTCACATTTTAATTAAGTTCATCTCTTATTAGAAACATCTACAAACTCAAGCCTACAACGGTGGTCATTAAGAGCATTTATGGTATTCTTAGTGTCCACAAGCTAGAGCACAGTGTCACTGTGCAGCGACTGGTGGAAGGATGGAGTAAAGGTGACAGATCAGGAGAAATGGGAACAGAGAGAATTTCATGAACTTTTCCAGTGACTCCCATTTCTAACTATACTTACTTTATATTTAGCCAAACCCTTGTCGTGAAAGAGTATATACTGTATAGCTCCATTTATATGAAGTTCAACAGTCAAAACTAGACTAGGATGGCCAGGTATAGTGGCGCATACCTGTAGACCCAGCACTTGGGAGACTGAGACAGGAGGATTGCACAGGTTAGAGGCCAGCCTCAGCAATTTACCAAGGCCCTCAGTAACTTAGTGAGACCCAGTTTCCAAATAAAAAATAAACTAGGGCTGGGGGTATAGCTCAGAGGTAGAACACCCCTTGGTTCAATCCCCAGTACCACACACACACACAAGCTAGTCTATGGTAACAGAAATAGGTAATATTAATCAGCCTCTTGGAAGTGTAGGGTAGTAATGACTAGCAAAGAATATGAGAGGGGCAGCACACAGTGGCGCACGCTTGTCATCCCAGTACTTGGGAAGCTGAGACTGGAGGATCCAGGTTCACGGCCAGCCTCAGCTACTTAGTGAGGCCCTCCAAAACATAGTGAGACCCTGTTTCAAAATAAAAAGAATAAAATAGGGCTGGGGGTGTAGCTCAGAGGTAGAATGCCCCTGGGTTCCATCCCAGTACCACAAAAAGAAGGAAGACAGGAAGGGAGGAAGGGAACGAAACGAGAGACTCTTCTGAGGTAATGAAAATATTCTGTTTTGATAATGTGTTATATCGTTTATGTACTTGTACTTGTCAAAATTCCTCAAATCCTACCGTTAAGATCTGTGCATCCCACTATGTGCAAATTAACCATCATTTAAAAAAGGAAAAAAGTAAGTAAGCCGGGCATGGTGGCGCATGCTTGTAATCCCAGTACTTGGGAGGCTGAGACAGGGGGAGCACAGGTTCCAGGCCAGCCTCAGCAAATTAGTGATGCTCTCTGCAACTTAGTGAGACCCTGTTTCCAAATAAAAGAGTAAAATAGGGCTGGGGGTGTAGCTCAGAGGTAGAATGCCCCTGGGTTCCATCCCCAATACCACCAAAAAAAAAAAAAGGAAAAAGTAGCTGCCTCCTTCCCATAAAGAAATCGATGCCAAATGATAAGAGAAGGCTCTGGAAAAAATATTGAAAAAGTTTTAAAAAAAAGATTACAAGAAGAATGTGACAACTATCAGCTCCAGGAAAATAGAGAACATGTCCAATACATTAACTACCGCCACCACTTAGCAACCAGCAGGAGTGTGTGTGCGTGCGTGTGTGTGTGTGTGTGTGTGTGTAGTACTGGGGATTGAACTCAAGGGCATTCTACCTCCGAGCTACACCCCAGCCCTATTTTATTTTTATTTTGAAACAGGGTCTCACTAAGTTGATGAGCATCTCACTATGTTGCTGAGGCTGTCCTCAAACCTGTGATCCTCTGGTCTCAGCCTCCCAAGTACTGGGATTACAAGAATGTGCCACCACGCCCGGCTAGCAGAAGCTTAAAATTTTGTTATATAAATATATTTCCAAGTATAAAAGAGCTAAACAAAAACATCAGAGAACAGCCCCCACACAAAATAAGAACTTAATTAGATGTGAAAAGGAATTCTTAGATTAATGGTTCTTCATCAATTTAGGGTAACATCCTTTTTGAAAATCTAATGAAAGCTATACATTATTCCTCTAGAAAATGAATATAAAACACAAAATTTTGTGTACAATATCAAGCTTCATGGACTAGATGAAATTTATCTATTTACTATATCCTAAGAACCTTTTTTTATAACTAGACACAATTTTAATATTTTACTTAATATAAATAAAAATAAGAATTCTGCTTCGAATTATTCAAGTTACAGACTAGGCCAGAAGACTGCTGCACTCTTCTCCAGTTCTGCAAGTGCACTCACTTGTATTATACGTCTCATAGCAGCTTTAAAAAATATTCATTTGTCCTTTAGATGAAGAACTCACATTTCCCTTTAGATATAACAGATAACTAATCATCAACGTTTACTCAAATTGCCTTTTTCTAGTTAGATTATAATCCCAGTCATTTTCTTTCTCTCCTGATAAATCACTATACAACCAAAAACATGGCACTTTCCTTATACAATAAGGACATTCAAGAGCTAATCATACTGTGATAGGCAGAAAGGCATCCTAAAGGTATCTACATATCCTAACCCTGGGAACCATGTTAGGTTACATGGCAAGGGGAATTAAGGCTACAGGTGGAATTAGTTTGCTTAACTAGCTGATCTTAAAAGAGAGAGATTATAGCCGGGCGTGGTGGCGCACACTTGTAATCTCAGTACTTTGGGAGGCCGAGACCGGAGGATCCGGGTTCGCGGCCAGCCTCAGTTTCTCTCTCTCTCTCTCTCTCTCTGTCTCTCTCTCTCTACTTAGTGAGGCCCTCCACAACTTCATGAGACCCGGTTTCAAAATAAAGTATAAAGAATAGGGCCGGGGGTGTAGTGCGGAGGTAGAAACGCCCCTGTGTTCAATCCCCGGTACCACACACACACACACACACACACACACACACACACACACAAATAGAGAGATTATCCTAGATTATCTGGGTAAACCCAATGGTTTAGGGACAAGGGTCCCTAAAATGTGGAAGACCCTGGCAGAAGAATCAAACCCAGAGATGGCAGAGTGAAAAGCACGTAGCCATCAATGCTGGCTGTGAAGACCCGGGATGGGGCCATAAGCCAAGAAATGCAGGTGGCCTGTAGCAGCCGCTGCCCACCCAGGTCTCCAGAGGCAGCCAAACCACACGTTGATTTTAGCCCAGTGAGAGTCAGGGCAGGCTTCTGACCTCTACAACTCTGAGATGATAAATTTGTGCAGTTTGAAATCATTATGTTTGTAGTAATTTGTTAGAGCATCAGCAGATAACTAATGGTGAAATTAAAAAAATATAGATTAATTCCTGAGTTATAGCACTTAAAAGTCAGTCAGACTTCTTCGTACCTCGGAGCTTTAGTTTTCTTTTTTTTTTTTTTCGGTACCGGGGATTGAACCCAGGGGCATTCTACCTCCGCACTACGCCCCCGGCCCTATTTTTTATACTTTATTTTGAAACCAGGTCTCATGAAGTTGCAGAGGGCCTCACTAAGGAGAGAGAGAGTAAGCAAGCTGAGGCTGGCCGCAAACCCGGATCCTCCAGTCTCCGCCTCCCAAAGTAATGGGATTACAAGCGTGCACCACCGCGCCCGGCTGGAGCCTTAGTTTTCTTGGTTATAAAATGGGGAAATTATGTTCTACGACTCTTGCAAAGATATAATTAGAGTATGTCAATATGCTTTTGTAAATGATAAACTAAAGATGTGAGCTAGTAATATACAAGATCAGTATGATCAAGATAACATCCATACTGGCATATTAAAATATGTTAAAAAACCATGTGCAACTCATGGTTCTAGAAACAAAGTTCCATTAATATTTACTGAAGCTATTTCTACTGTGTATTTTTGAAAATTTTATGTCAAAAAAATTCAGCCTTTTAATTTCTAGGAAATCTCTTAGAAATTGATGGCAAAAGCCAGGCATAGTGGCACACACCTGTAATCCCAGTACTTGGGAGGCTGGTATAGGAGGATTGCAAGTTCAAAGACAGCCTCAGCAAACTGATGAGATTCTCATCAACCTAGCGAGACCCTGTTTCAAAATAAAAATTAAAACACAGGGCTGGGGGTGTAACTCAAAGGTAGAATGTCCCTGGGTTCAATATCCAGTACCACACACACACACAAGACCCTGTTTCAAAATAAAAATTAAAACACAGGGCTGGGGGTGTAACTCAAAGGTAGAATGTCCCTGGGTTCAATATCCAGTACCACACACACACACACACACACACGCGCACACACACACAAATTGATGGTAAAAATTTAGATGGTAAGAACCAAAACTTCTACTAAATTTCTATACTCCATACACAAAGTACAAAATGTATCACAGAGCAATGTAAAGAACTCAATATTGATAAAAGTATGTCATCTGGAGTGTAGTCGATCCTAAATCACCGTTCATAAAATAGAAGAGGGGTGACCTAGATAAATACCAGCCACAGATGTTATTAGGCTGGTTATTACCTTTGACTTTTCACATAACGTCATGATAAATACTCTCTTCTTCCTACTCTTCACAACTCTTAGGGAGTACAAATTTCAAAAAATGAGGAGACAAAGGCATATATAATTTAAGTCCCTGTGAAATTCAATCCAATATATCTAAGTTAGCTGATTTTTTTTTAAATCTTGGCAATAAACATCCTTTCTTCTTCGTTTATAGGAAGCAGCAGACTCATAACGTTTTAATTTATATTTATAACCCTATACCATTAGAATTGACACAATAAACCTAATTCATAAAAATTTAATTTTATAAGTCAACTGAATGGAAGGAAATATTTAGGACACAAACACCAAAACCCAATATATATACCTATCATATAATGAACTACAAATCAATATAAAATAAACAAATTCAGGCTGGGTATGGTGGTGCATGCTTGAAATCTCAGTACTTGGGAGGCTATGACAGGAAGATCACAGGTTCGAGGACAGCCTCAGCAAAGAGTGAAACTTTCATCAACCTAGTGAGACCCTGTTTCAAAATGAAAATAAAATAGGGCTAGGGATGTAGTGTAGAGGTCGAATGCCTCTGGGTCCAAACCCTAGTGCCACCCAAAAAAAAAAAAAAAAATTAACTAAAAAAGTGGGAAAAGCCAATGAATACATAATTTAAAAAAAGAAATATACAAGGCTAATAATGAACACATGGGGAAAAAAGCCCATTTTTGCTAGCAATCAGGAAATGTAAATAAAAATTTTTTATCAAGTAAAAGGGACAAAAAATGAATAGAATAATATCTTTTTTCCCCATTTTTTGCGGTACTGGGGATGGAAGCCAGGGGCATTCTACCTCCGAGCTACACCCCCAGCCCTATTTTTTTTATTCTTTATTTTGAAACAGGGTCTCACTAAGTTGCGGAAGGCCTCACTAAGTAGCTGAGGCTGGCCGCGAACCCAGATCCTCTGGTCTCAGCCTCCCAAGTACTGGGATTACAAAGCGTGCGCCACCACGCCCAGCATAGAATAATATCTAATAAAAAAGAAAAACATCTAATAACAGCAAAGTTATAAGAAATTATACTACTAGTACAGAGTAAACTAGTACGTTTTTGGTGAGGGTTTAGTATCTTATTAAAATTAGGGTTGCATTCCATTCAACCAGAAAATTCTATTTCTAGGTATAATAATTTGGTTGTATAATAAAGAATTTGGCCTTTTTCCCAGGCTTCTGGCACTCAACACCTGTGTGTGTGTGTGTGTGTGTGTGTGTGTGTGTGTGTGTGTTGCTGGGGATTGAACCCAGGGGTGCCCTACCTCCGAGCTACACCCCCAGCCCTATTTTATTTTTTTATTTTGAAATAGGGTCTTGCTAGGCTGAGGAGAGTCTCACTACTTGCTGAGGCCGTCCTTGAACCTGCAATCCTCCTATCTCAGCCTCTCAAGTGCTGGGATTACGAATGTGTGCCACCACCCCCGGCTGGCTACACAACTTCTAAAACACTAGGCCCTTCCCAAATGATACATGTGTCACAGTTATTCATGAGTCCCTTGGATCACACCTGACTTTATGCTAAAGAGATGATTGAGAACGGGAGCTAGAAAGAACCACCCCGAGGCTAGAGGACTGGCGTTTTGAGCCAGCCCAATCTCCAGGGAGAGTGGGCCAGAGATTTTCAATCAGTTGATGGGCAAATTTTCAATTAACCCTGCCTATATAATGAAATCCGAATAAAAGTCTTGACGACTAGGCTTGGAGGAGCTCCAGTCTGAGTCCACAGGGAAGGGGAAGAAAGCTCTGCCTTCAGGACCCTCCTGGACCCTGCATTATGATCTTTTCGTTTATGGTTCTGATCTATAACCTTTATAATATAGATGTAATCATACGTATGTTTTCCTGCATCCTGTAAGCCATTCTGGTGAATTATCAAACCTGAAAAGATATGCCAATCCCCCATTTGTAGTCAAACAGACAGCCTCAGAGACGGCTGGCAGACCCCTGAAGTGTGGCGACGTGTGACGTGAAGGCAGCCGTCCTGAGATGGTGCCTCCCTTAAACCCGTCTACTCTAACTCCAGGTGGTCAGCGTCAGGACTCCACTGTAATATACCAATCAGCATAAGAATACTATCCATCCTAGAAAAGTCCGTACACATGTACAAGGACAAGTTCGCAATAATGTTTACTTCAACCCTGGAAAAGTGGAGACATCCTAAATGTTTACTAATAGCTAAACTACTATACATTTATTATGGACATTTAAGTACACAGCAATTAAAAAAATTGTTGCATTTACATATTCTTCCAAAGAAAAATCCCATAAATACATTTTAAACAGAAAAAGTAGGTGTTAGAAGAATATAGTATGACCGCATTCTTGTTAATTAACTGCCTCCTTCACAAATCACGTCCAAAATCAACCCTTTTTCCATGTAAATGTATTAAAAAGCCAGGAAGTATACATATTAAAGTGATAAGGGTTACACTTGGGAGAGAATGGGATCAGCAGAGGCGGACTAAACGCGACCATCTGAATTCATTGACGTGTGAGAGTGGATTCCTACTTCTACAGTTTAAAAACAAAAAGTGAAGCCGGGCATGGTGGTGCACGCCTGTAATTCCAGTACTTAGAGGCTGTGACCGGAGGATCCAGGTTCGCGGCCAGCCTCAGCTACTTAGTGAGGCCCTCCACAATTTAGTGAGACTGTGTTTCAAAATAAAGAATAAGAAATAGGGCTGGGGGTGTAGCCCGGAGGTAGAATGCCCCTGGGTTCAATCCCTGGTACCACCAAAAAAAGAAAATGTGAACTTCTAGCTAAAGATGACTGGCTGAACGCATTCATCAGCCTCTGTTCAGTCCAAGCACTCTACTTAACATGATAAAAATACACAATTTTCAAAAGGAATAGCCCTACAAAAGAATAGAGAAACATTAAAAAAAAAAAAGCAATTCCACTAGACTTTGGAAAGAAAAACAAAAATGATAATGTTCATTGCAGAACCAGGAAAGCAGAGAAGCAACCTGACTTATAGCAAGCACAGGACCTGGCCGGCAGAGGACATCCTGGAGGCAGAGGCCAAGGCAGGCGTGAGGCTGCTCCTCTCCGCGGCCACCCGCACTCCAGCGGCGTGGCGACCCAGACCCCGGCCGGCACAGGACTGGAGGTTTGCTATGGAGAGGGCAAGGCTTCTAGACATGGGGACAGTAGGAATCGCTAAAGGCAGGTAGCATACTGACAATGAATATGGAAATTTAGCAAAAGTATCATAATTGAATGCCAAGACCCTGACTTCTCACGCTGTTCTTAGAATACTGGCATAAAAAAAAAAATTATGTCTTCGGCCAGGCGCAGTGATGCATGCCCGTAATCCCAGGTACCTGAGAGACTGAGGCAGGAGAATCCCAAATTCAAGACCAGCTGGGGCAACTTAGGGAGACCCTATCTCAATTAATTAATATATTTACTTATTTTTATTTAAGGGCTGGGATGTACCTCAGTGGCAGAACACTTGTCTAGCCTGTATGAGGCCCTGGGTTCAATTCCCAGCACTAGGGGAAAAAAAAGTCTTCCATGTAAGAAAAGCCATGTCTGGTAAATATGACCAAAAGCAAGAGAAAAGGCGATTATGCAATATTCCTAAAAAAAAGACGCACACAAATGACTCTGCAGTTTTTAAATGGCCCACTTAAAAGTTTCAGTAATCAGCCAAAGATTAGCAAACACTTGAGAATATCTAATGAAAAAACTGAAGCCAAACAAAGAGGAAAAGAAATGGAAAGAAACTAGGTAATCAAAGGAGGGACATACACATACATGAACACACAGGCTCGTGCACACGTAAAGACACATCAGAATACTCTTGGGAAAAGATGGCATTCCAGAAAACAAAAATGGAATGCATGAAAAAAACAACAATAAAAGTAATGGAAATACTTTAAAAAACATCAAAAATCAAAAGTTAAAATTACAGAAACAATCAATCAAAGGATTAGGATATTGAAAAAATCCTTCAAAAAGTGGAAGAGAAGCTGGGCATGGTGGTGCACGCTTGTAATCCCAGTACTTGGAAGGCTGAGACAGGAGGATCGCGGGTTCAAGGCCAGCCTCAGCAACTTGTGAGGTCCTCTGCAACTTAGTGAGACCCTGTTTCAAAATAAAGAATAACATAGGCTAGGGACATAGCTCAGAAGTAGAATGCCCCTGGGTTCCATCCACAGTACCACACACACAAAAAAAGTGGAAGAAAAAAAAGAAGAGCAAAGGATCATTCTAGGTATCTAATGTCTAAAATAACCATAAGAGAAAATGGTAACACACACACATGCACACAGACATAACTCTTTCAAACTACCCAAAATGAAAGACAAGAGTTATCAGACTGAAAGGGCCTACCCAATATGCCGCACAATGAAAACAAGTTCATCTCAAGATATGTAACAGTGTGTGAGTGTGTGTGTGTGTGTGTGTGTGTGTGTGTATGCCCTCAGGGGCATTCTCTATTTTATTTTTTATTTTGAAACAGGGTCATACTAATTGCTGGAGGCTATCCTTGAACCTGTGATCCTCCTGTCTCAGCCTCCCAAGTACTGGAATTATAGGTGTATGCCATCAAGCCCAACTAAAATTTTATAACCCTAGAGGAAAAGATCCTAAAAGCTGGGGGGAGGGGTGGTTCATACAAGGATCAACACCAGAATGACATCCATGTACTCAACAGCAACACTAGAGGCCGGGGAGAACAGAGTGACACATTTAGAGAGGGAAGCAATTTCCAACCCAGAACCCTATGTCAGGCCATGGAGGGCGGGCCAGCTGTGGTGGAGCGCTCCAGCAATCCCAGCTACCTGGGAGGCTGAGATAGAAGGGTCTCAAGTTTGAGGCCAGCCTGAGCAATTTAAGGACATCTTGTCTCAACATAAAATACAAGGGACTGGGGATGTAGCTCAGTGGCAGAGAACTTGACTAGCAAGTGCTAGGCCCTGATTTCGATTCCTGGTACTACAAAACAAAACAAAAAAAGGCGGGGGCGGGGGTGAAATATTTTAAGACACTGAAGTTCGAATTTTTTTTTTTACTTTACCCACATTCTTTCTCAGTAAGACATAGGAGATTGTGTTCCACCCAAAAGAACAGAGAACATCAAGACATGAGTGAAGAACTTAGGAAACGGACCCTAAGGGAGAGGCAAAGGGAATCCCTGAACCGGTTCAGAATGGGCAGGTCAGCAGGCGGCAGAGGAGGGCTGAGAGGAAACTCAGAGAACAGCCGATGGGCATGCGCCAGCTGAAAGGAGAGTCACCCAGCCAGCAGAAGTTAGAAGACCAAACTCTAAAAACTAACTAAAACAAGATTCTAAAGCATAACATTGTGCAGGAAAAGAAACAGCCAATTATGAACAGGGCTCCGAATTACTGAAAGAAAGGTAACTAGGTTCCATGCCCTTTACGACTAAAATTCAGAATAAGCAACGTTTAAAACACTGTAGCTGAAAGTACTCCATCTGACTTGAGTCTCATCTCCAAACAAGAGAATTACCTACCTACTCCCTTTGAGACTCAAAGGAGAGAGGGCTTATGAAATCAGTTTCCTAATCCATAAATCACTATATAAAAGCATTATTAGTCCAATATTTATGAAAACATTTAAAATACTAATTATTTTTATTTTTTTTTAAGAATGGCAACCCTCTGAAGAACTCTCTACATGGCAGATGGGAGTTAGTGAGGAACTGGGCTTTCAAGGAACCCCGGGGGCTGTTTCTGAAGTTCTGTGATAGGGGATCTGGAGAATTCCCAATGAGGCCTCAGACCTCTCGGACTGGAGGAAGCACCAGCAGGGGTGGACTGCTTTAACCAAGGTCACATTAGCCAGGCGTGGTGGCACACGCCGCCGTAATCCCAGGACCAGGGTAATCCCAGTACCAGGGCGGCTGAGACACGAGGAAAGGCCGTGAGACCGTTTCAAAATAAAAAATAAAATAGGGCTCGGAGGTAGGATGCTCCCTGGGTTCAAACTCCAGTACCATAAATTAATTTATGTATGTATGTATGTATGTATATTATCCATGTTGCCTGAGATGCACTACATCATACGACTCCTCTAAAAGGCTGAGTTTGGGCTGGGGGTGTAACTCAGTTTGATTCCTAGAGCGCTTGCCCAGCACGTGCGATAAACATTTCTAACTAGTCAGTCAGACTAACTGGAGGATAGGCAGCAGCATCCAGGTCCTAGGTTTTTCGGATTCTGTCCTGAAGCAGCAGCACACACTTAACAAAATGATTGGCCTGACCGGGTGTGGTGACTCATACTTGGAATCCCAGTACTTGGGAAGTTGAGCCAGGAGGACCCAGGTTAGAGGCCAGCCTCAGCAATGTAGTGAGGCTCTCCGCAACTAAGCAAGACCCTGTTTCTAAATAAAAATAAAATAGGGCTGGGGGTGTAGCTCAGAAGTAGATCACCCCTGGGTTCAATTCCCACTACAACAAAAAAAGTAACTAACTTAAAAATAAAAATAAGTAAAAATAGGGCTGGGGTGTAGCTGAGTGGTAAAACACCCCTGGGTTCAATCCCCAGTGCGACAAGGAAAAAAAAAAAACAGACCTGCCTTATCTTTTTATGGGTCATCCTAACTATCTCCAAGCACAAAGCACATCTGAGATAATTTAAGAATATTTTGTAACAAATCTAAGTGGTCATAAAAAAAGTTTTAAGCACAGTAATAATTTTATATCTAAGACAATTTTATGATTATTCCCATTTGTATAACTCACACTATACCTATTTGCTTAGGTTCAAAAATTCAATTTATGTATATTGACACAAATAAAGACATAGCATACTGGTTCTTTTTGGAGAAATACATTTTTATATGTGATTTAAATATGACAAAAATTTTGATGATCAATAACCTTGTTTAAAAACAAAGTGCGAGCTTCGGTAGCACATACACTAAAATTGGAATGACACAAGGAAAATTTGCAAGGCCCCTGTGCAAGTATAACACTCACATGAAGCATTCCATGTTTAAATTTTTTAAAAAACATAATATAATTATCAAAAATATCTAGGGGGACATTCAATATTTACAAAGGTTTTGGGTTTTTTGTTTTGTTTTTTACCAAACCTGGCACAGTAAATGTGCTACAAAGCTTACTTCAAATGTTCAGGGAAGCCGGGCGTGGTGGCGCACGCTTGTAATCCCAGTACTTTAGGAGGCAGAGACCAGAGGATCCGGGTTCGCGGCCAGCCTCAGCTGTCTGTCTGTCTGTCTCTCTCTCTCTCTCTCTCTCTCTACCTACCTAGTGAGGCCCTCCGCAACTTCGTGAGACCCGGTTTCAAAATAAAGTATAAAAAATAGGGCCGGGGGTGTAGCGCGGAGGTAGAACGCCCCTGGGTTCAATCCCCGGTCCGCAAAAAAAAAAAAAAAAAAAATGTTCAGGGAAGACTCTTGAAGATAGAGAACACATTAAAAATAATAATAAAAACTAAATTTTTGGATTCTTTTTGCAGTATCTGAGAAGCTGGCAAGGGAATGTGGCATCTGAGTAAAGCATATGGTCTTCTAGGAGAGGGAGAAAGAGGAGTGGGACACGAATGTTGAGCATTTTCATTTTTGTAAAAGAAATGCAAATGTTAGTTAAAAACTATTAAGGTATGGGGTACCTTACATGGATTACTTTTAATCCTCACCATATTACAAAGTGGGTATTATTTTTATCCTGATTTTGGAGATGAAAATGCTGAGGTGCAGAGGGGTATGTCCCACAGAGGAGAAGGGCTCGAGCCCAGCAGTCTGACCCGCAGGCCGAAACTCTTCCCCGCAACAACAGAACACAGCCTGGACAAACGGAACCCCATCTCCTTCACATCTACCCGTCATGGATTTGTGGATGGGCCAGGACTCAAACTGAACTAATCAGAGTCCTTCTGATGGAGGAAGAAATACTCCCTTCAGGCCGCCAAGATCACACAGGGCTAGAAGGTGAGCCTGCAGGCTATCAGCTTAAAGGCCTATATTCAACACAAGAGGATGAACTAGGTGAGAAGTCAAAGAAGATTAGGCACCTATAAACGTTCTGTGTATATGCACACACACACACACACACACACACACACACACTCCCGCGCACACACAGCATTGCTACATTTCAGCCCCAGGGGCCTTGGTTCCTGCACCTGTTCCTTCAAAGTCTGTGAGCAACCCAAGGACCCCTTCCAACCAGAGACAATAAGTCATTCTTCCACTTGATGCTTTTTTTAGTTGTATTCTTATCATTTATAACTGAAAGGGTAAGATTCTCTGACCACAATGCAATATTAGCATTAGAAACAACAAAAAGGTAGTAACAACAACAAATCTAGCACCTAAAAATGCTAAAGCCACACTTTAACTCCAGGTGAAAAGAAGCATGAAAATATATAGGTAAAACTATTCCTCAATAGACTTTTTAAAATAGTGTATGAAAATGAAAACACAAAGTATTCGAAGCTATGGAAAGTGACTATGCGCTGAGAGATCACCAAAGCCTTAAATGCTTTCATCATTCAAGTGGGACAAATGAGAAGCACATTAAGAAGCTAGGAGAGCAAACACAATTCACTTTACAAATGAGAAAAACGAAAGGCAGAACTAGTGAAACAAAAGCCAACAACACAAGAGTACTGCTCAATGAAACACTGCACGTGATAATGCACTGTGCATATACGGTTCCTTTTGTTCTTACGTAGGATACAGTGATAAACTATTGCAGACTGGTCACAATTCAAGAAAAATAGGATATGTCAGATGGTCAGAACTCAAATTCAAATGATCACACAGTTTCTGGTAAACTAAATTTCCTTTTTCCTTTCGGTTTGTTTTGTTTCGTTTTTGGGGTACTAGCGATATAACCTCACACGTTAACCAAAGTGCTTTACCACTGACCTATATTCCCAAACCCCTAAATTTCTTTATTCTCAAAAGCAGCACTGAATGGATATAACTGACAGATACTACTCAAAATGTATGTACCAATCTGCACTTATAAATATCAAAATCCTCACTTGAGTTTTCATAGGGGAGGGGAGTGAAATGAAAATTTACATAGTCCTAAAAATTGTACCCCACTAGAAGCTGTCCTTTCCACTCAGCAAATCGGCAGTAAGATCAACTGCCCTGAGCAAATGCTCACCTTTGGTTCAAGCAATATCCCATGTCTGAAAATATCTAAGAACTAGAGAAATGTAAAACTGTGCTGGCCAGGGTGTTAATAAGCAACAGTATGTACCTATAATGTACCAAACTGCAAATTAACTGCTCAAGTACACTGAGCCAAAGAAGCCCTTGACCTCTGTCCTCTCGAGCCTCCTACACTCAGGTTGGCTCTACCTTTAAAACACCAGATATCCAGAACCTGGCCACTGCGTGCACCTCCATGCTGCCACCCTGGGGGTCTACTGTTATCTCTTCCCTCGAGTTTTGCCCCCTCACTGACTCTCACACAGCGCTGCAGAAATCCTTTAAACACCCCCCTCAGGTTGTGTCAATCCTCTGCTCCTTCCCACTCTAACAAAAAGCCAAAAGCTCAGTCAATGGTTCCGAGGCCTTTTACCAAGCTGCTCCCACCCTCTGTCTGCAGCCTCTGGCTTCTCGGCTGTTCTCAAACAGAAGTGCACTCACACCTCAGGGCCTTCACAGCTACTGCCCCAGCCTCGCTCAGCCTTCCCCAGGGATCCTCCCTCTCCACAGGAATGTCACATCAGTGAGGTCAGCCCTAAGGCACTATCCAGTAGGTATACTGTTTGAGGTGTTTTTTGTTTTTGTTTTGCAGGTCTGGGGTTGGAACCCAGGTCTCACACTTAACCGGTAAGTGCTCTACCACTGAGCTACATCCCCAGCCCATAAAGCCCCACTTAAAATACCAACCAGAGACAAGTCCCCACCCCACAATCTCTATCCGCCTCCACACCTCAGTTTTCTCCATTATACTCAACACCCTATGACTCACTGCACATTTTATTTGTTCATTTACTGTCTCCTCCAAATAGAATATAAGGCCTCTGAAAGCAGAAATTTGTTTTATTTCTTCACTGTTACACCCTTAGAACAGTACCTGGCTGAGTAGGTCCTCATCAAATATCTGTTGAGTGAATGTGGGAACACTAGGCAGTCATTAAAACCCCTGTTTAAAAATGTTAATGTGAGCTGGGTGTGGTGGTACATGCCTGTAATCCTACTTGGGAGGCTGAAACAGGAAGATTGCAGGTTCAAGGCCAGCCTCAAGATGTAATGAGACTCTCAGCAACTTAGCTAGATCCTGTTTCAAAATAATAAGGGCTGGGGGTATCGCTGGGAGGTAGGATGCCCCTGGGTCCAATCCCCAGTATTAAAAAAAAAAAAAAAGTTAATGTGATGTTAGAACTCATGAAGTGGAAGGAACATCTTATCAAAGAATAACCCAGGGATCACAGAAGAAACCACATGGAAAATTAGAAGATATTTTTCACTGAATGTTAACAAAAACTTCAAAATCTGTGGAGGAAAATATATAGATTTAAAATCTTGTATTAGAAAATCAAGAAGACTTAAAATTAAAAGAATGTATAGAATAAATTAAACTTATGTATCTAAAACAAATATAGCTGGATTGGTGGTGCACACCTGTAATCCCAGTATCTGGGAGGCTGACACAAGAAGATCACAGGTTGGAGGCCAGCTTCAGCAACTTAGTGAGACCCTGTTTCAAAATAAAATACAAAAAGGGCTGGGGGTGTAGCTCAGAGACGGAATGCCCCTGGGCTCAGTCCCCAATACCAAAACCTAATAATAATAACAACAAAATACATACATATGAAAAATAGACATCAATATTTTATTCCGGTTATTGTTGGTGGTATGACTACAAATAATTTACACTATTTTATATATGCTTTTCTGTATTTTAGTGTCTCTCAAAATCCTGCCTCTCAGATCCCATCCTTACTCCTCCTCAAATTATACCCCTCCCTCAGTAGTGATCCACTTTTCAGATCTACTTATAATCTCCAAATTGATGATTTCTCAGTTTTCTCTAATGTCCTGAATTATATTATTTCCAACTGCTTAAAAGATGCTTCTGCCACAGATAAAAAAAAATGCAACAACCACTCAAATTTAATGGACCTAAAGTAACTTATTTCCTAAAACTTGTTCTTTCCATCTTTATTTTTAATATTGGTTAGAGATATCACTATGCACCTAGGTTTTCAACAGTATCAATTCTACCTTATAAATCTCAATCAAACGCAACTTTTCTTCTCCTTCAACAATGCCAGGATTTCAATTTAGGCATCTTCTATATATAATATAATACCTTTATATTATTATTATTATTATTATTATTATTATTATTATTTTGGTGGTACTGGAGATTGAACTGAGTGGCCCTACCACTAAGCTACAGTCCCAGCCCTTTTTATTTTTATTTTGGGCTAAATTGCCAAGACTGGCCTTGAACTTGAGAGCCTCCTGCCTCAACTTCCCCAGAAGCTGGGATTATAGGAATGTGCCACCACACCCAGCCCACCAATTCAATTCTGTAAGAGTTGAAGCTTACTTTCCTGCTACCACACTTCTAGATCAGGGTTGTAGACAGCTCCAGGGATGAGCACCACACCACTAGAGAAGGCCACCACCGTGTACACGTGGTGACCTCAAGGCCTGATCACGATACTGCGTTGCTTTCAAACTTGGTTAGGTAAATCAAACTCGGAGCCCTGTGGAACCCTTCAACAACTGACTCGATTTTCTATTTTTCTAGCTTCATGTGCTCAACATTCTTCTACACATCCAACAATCCAAACATATTCAACTTTTTTCAGTATGCCAGTCAAAATCCCAGGTTTCTGTATACGTTCCCTCCATAAAAATTTTAAGTCCTTCAAAATAATTTAAATGTTACTTCCTCCATGGAGCACTGTAGAGGTACTTCACTGAGCACTGACCACCTATAGAGGTACTTCACTAAGCATTTTGTTACAAGTCCTATGATAGAACTTGTAACATTGTATAATAATCAAGTATCCTTTTCTTAAATTCAAGGGAGAACTGTAGCAGGAAGAGGCCTCCTGGTTTGTACCCTTGAAACCTACAGTTCTAAGCCCTTAGGGGTTAGAATCATGTTTACTAATACTACACTTACATATACATTGTTATAACTTTTTAAAAAGTAAATAAAAGCTGAGCTTTAAAAAAAGTTACAATGGTTACATGTTTACCTGGTCAACCTAAGTGTATAAACAATGTGTCTGACATACTATAGAGATACCACTGTTGACTCCCACTTCCTGGTGTTTAAACCTTTGTGAAATTCCCTCCCCTTGAGTGTGAACCCAGACCCATGACTTGCTTTGAAGGAATGCACTGCAGTAGAGGCAGTGGGCTGGGTGCACTAGGTGCACTGGCCCAACTACTAGTCTCTACTGGTTCTGAAGAAGCAAGCTGTCGTGAACCTAACAACCACAAGGAAATGAATTCTGCCACACAACCGGAGGGTGTTTGCAAGCAGAGCCTTCCTGGTGGAGTCTCTAGATAATGCAGCCCTGGCCCAGACTCTCCACCCCCAGGATCGGGTAAATGTGTGTTGTGTTAAGCAGCTAAATCTGCAGTCATTTAAAGAGCAACACAGAAAACAAATACAATCAGAACTTAAGGTATTCCGGAACCCTCTGTTTACACGAAGTTTTATGTTTTCTCTAATTTCTAAGCACATAAATATGAAACCAGTTGAACACATGCAAACTAAAAACAGATTAACATTTCAATTAAATAATAGGGCTTAGGGATACTTATATAAGGTAAATCTTAAAAAGTATTTTACTACATAAAGCAGTTTCTACACTTGTCTTTTAACCCATTTGCTAATAACAGCCAACTGTTAAGCATACCCAGTGTATTTACTAACATTAAGGCAATTCTCCTTGCAAGCAAAATCTGAGTAATATGAAAAAAGTGTTTGTTTAATTCATGATACCGGGAGCCAGAAATAAGAACCTATGTACTGGTCACCAAGCAAAGCAGTGAACTGGAGCGGAGTGGGGGACCTCCTGGGGACACTCCCTGTGAGGAAGGTGACAGGGCTCTTCCTCCCGCAGGAACCACAGCAGCCAGCAAAGCCACCAAGTACCCAGCACAGAGGTCACCCACCGCAGCTCTCAGGAGGGCATGCGCCTGTGCAACTGCTAACACTCCTGCCTCCAGCCCACCTGCCAGCTTGCAGCCAGGCTACTCCCAAATAGTTCCCCAAGCAGAAACTGCTGGGACAGAGGCCACACTTTAGCACGCAGCGTGTGTACAGAGATTACACGCGAGAAACATTAACTGCCAGAGTGCCCGTTCAGGGTGGCAGAGGGAGTGACTGGAAGCATCCTCTCTCTCAGGAGGGGCAGACATTCCTCTTCTGCCACTCCCCATGAAAGTCTTCGACTGAATAAAAGAACATCAGAAACAGAGAGCAAATTCAAACATTGTGGCACTTCGTATTTGTAAAAAGTAATGTCTGAGAACATTTCGATAATTTAATTAACAGAAATAATCTATACCATAAAATCTCACATTTGTGTTGAAAATCAGGATAAATAAATCTTCCTAGAAATACAGATCGTATTTAACATACTCAGTTTTAAAGGATAGCCACACTCCTCCAATACAAGGAAACACACTTCATAAGTAACACGAGGCACCTGAATTATAATCAGATTCCTGGAATCCTCATGAGCAAACCACACCCAGACAAGCTCAAGACAACTAGGCAGCCAACTGAGCGTCACAAATTAACTCACTTTACATTTTCACATCCAGACTCAAGGATACAATACAGAAATCCACACGATTTCTCTAGAAATTATCTTCATTCCTTGGTATATTTTTATAGTCTGATTCACATCCCCAACCTTGCTGCATTAGTGAAAACTATTTTACCACTCCTAATTGCTCTTATGAACATATGCGACTTAGTGGGAAAAATGTAGACATAAAATAAAACCAAACAAATCCTAAGATAGCACACCAAGGCTTGTAAGTATTAGACTCTGCCCTAGAAACCAGTTTTAAAACAAAAGTGATGGACAAAATTAGCAGCAATCAGAGAGGGCGTCTGTGCATTTTAAAAGTATTAAACTCACTAGCCTGGAAAAAACAACAGAAAATAGACCTATTTCATCTAAAAACTCCTATGTATATTCTAATCATGTTCTGACCTCTGGGAACTCAATTTTATAAAACTTCTGCAAACCAAAATATCTGGACTAGATACCTCTTAAATAAAAGAGTACACAGACAAAATAAATGTTCAAGACAGTAAAACATAAAAGCACCAGAGAAAACCTCCTCGTTCAACTCAGCAATTCATTATGACAGAACTATCGAGTAATCAACTTACTATAAGCCAGACGTTAAAAAACAACAACAAAAAAGATGCCAGGCATGGTGGCACACACATGTAATCTCATTACTTTGGCAGCTGAGACAGGAATATTGCAGGTTAGAGACCAGCCTCAGCAACTTAGGAAAGGCTCTCAGCAACCTAGTCAGACCGTTTCCAAAACAAAAAATAAAAAGGGCTGGGGGTGTAGGTCAGAGGTAGAATGCCCCTGAGTTCACTCCACAGTACCACAAAAAACAACAAAAAAGTGGTACTATTTGAGTTTTCATTTTCTATGTTAGATGACAGCCCACAAAAAAAAAGATAATTTTGAACCTTATCAGCACATTTTCTTATTAAGAAACACAAACACAACTAAAACAATTTTATAAGTCACAATAAGAACTTTCCATTAACTTACTTTTTCTGTTTTTAGATGGAGTTCATTATATACACCCAAACAATTTAACAATTTGAAATGAATACACACATTAATATTACATTACATATAAAAATTAAGTCATTGTGAAGTGTAATCAGGTCTAATTTTTAAAATAATAAGTTCATCATCTAGCTCCCTAAATCTCAGAATAAGAACATGCCTCTATTGTTTTCCTCATGAACCATCCACTGAAACGCAGGTAAAAATCTCATTAAGGCACTGCTGCTGAAAGATGGTTTTTAAAACCCAAGTCTATTCCCTCTCTCCATCTGCACAAGGATTGAAGGTCCTGACACTCTGATCTGATCCCCTCATTAAGAACAGGTCATTGTCCTGACCCCTTCCTGCCTTTCTCAACTGAGGTTTGTCATGTGCATAAGGAAAACACAGCAAATTGAGTAACTGTTTCCTCAAATGTCCCAAGAATGATACATAACTAAAATTATTCTAAATACACAGCAGAGGGGGGAGTGCAATTGGCTGCACAGCTGGATGCCTGAGGCCAGCAGCGCTCAGTGCTCTCTGGAGACCTGGCTGAGAAGAGCTAGGGGCCACTGGTCCTCAGGGCCACTGTCCTGCCCCCAGGCCCGCTTCCTAGCCACAAAGCACTAATCTGTGAATTTAGATTTTAAAAAAATAGATCTTACATCCTCGTCTTTTTCTTGCTAACTTATTATGAATAGCGGGGGTGTTAACTGTTTGCCCTGGGTTTAAATAAAATATATGTTGACGAAATAAACCCATACAAATGAACTAACTCCATCAAAGAGAATTATCAAGCCCTTAAAAAATTATTAAAAGTAGTAACCAGTAATTAAATAAATGCTATTATTTTGACAGAGCTTTACCTATTCCTTCTTCTTTAGCAAGCTTTACACACTCATATCTTCTGATGATCATAACTGCTTAAGTGCCAGTTTTTCTTGAACTATTCTCCAATTGGCTGGACACTGCTTTACAATACCTTCCACTGAGTTAGTTGTGATCCATCACAGTAAGGCCACCACTAGCTCTCTCAAAAACAAAAGATTTTTAAAAGATGGCCCAATTTGGGGAAATGTCAATATTTTTATTTATATAGCAAATTTACTATAAACAAGTAATTAAAGTAAAGTAGCTAAAAAGTCAAGTGTTGTTCCATACTGAACATAGAAAGAGGTTATTTAAAAGATGGGAAAAACTTAGCCAGGTGTTTTAGCCCACGCCTATAATCCCAATACTTGGGAGGCTGAGACAGGAGGATTGCAAGTTGGAGGCCAGCCTCAGCATCCTAGCAAGACCCTGTTTCAAAATAAAAAATAAAAGGCTAGGGGTGTAGCTTGGAGGTAGATTGCCCCAGTACCACCAAAAAGGGGGGGGGGTTAAACATGACATTCTTATATTTAACTTCTGCTACTGTGAATACTAATAAAACAGAACATCAGAACGGATAAATCACATTACTGAATAGAATAGTCCACCTGACCAACTCCCCACTCAAAGTTCTTGCATTTATAAGTCCATGAGTAAAAGGGCCATAAAAATGGAGGGGATGGAGTTTCCACTGAGCTCAGGAGTGAATTCAATATCAGATACATAATGCGATGATATTGGAATGTTTGTCTTCCATAGATCTCTTTCTTTTCACAAAGAAGGGAGGAGAGGTGGTCTTGATTCAGCATTAAACATAATTAGAAAGGTAGAGTTCATTTTCCTCAGAGCACGTGCACCCATTCTCCTGTTTGTACACAAAAGCACATCATTTCACAAGTGACTTTTCCTAACCCTAGTCAACACTACTCTTCCAAAAAACCTCCTCAATTACTGCACCTCATAGGCAAGAGTTGTGATAATTTTTAGATTCTCTCCTTAAGAAATGGTTTCCGATTACTTAAATGCCGTTTTTCAAATTAAGCAGGACATCAACCATGTGTAAAGTAGCAATCTACTGGGGTTGTTAAAGCACACTTTCCATTAACAGATGCACCCAATAAACATACGTAGCAGGTGGAACTATTCGCGGAGACTCCAGGGTTACCCATTTATATTAAAAGTCGGTCCAAAGGAGAGGATACATTCCTTTTTCTTTTGTTTCCCCCAATACTCAAATGTGCATCTTGAGGTCCTTGACTTTGGGCCGCTCACCACTCAGTCCCCAGACAGAACTACATTCAGCAGCGGCTCTCCCCGACTTCCTGGTCCTAAAAGCCACCACCACGAGGGCGGTTTCGCCGGGTAGTTTTAAAACGATCCTTGCTCCATTCACTTCCCGGGAGGGTAGGGTAGGGTAGGGTAGGGTAGGGTAGGGTAGAGTAGGGTGGGGGGGCTCTTCATTACCCGGGAGCCGCTACCCCAGGGAGGGTGCTCCGGGCGGCGGCGGCGCCGCAGGGGTTAAGGGCGCCCGTCCCCAGCAGGGCCCGGGAGCAGCCCCGGCCGCCGGGCTGGAGGAGGAAGGGGGACCGCCCGGTGCAGGTCCACGTGCCGCCGCGCGCGGGGAGGGGGCCGTACCTCCAAACATGTGCGGCGAGAGGTGCGCCGGGAGGGAGCCGATCACCAGGCGCGGCCCTCCGGGGCCCCCGCCCGCCGGCCGGTCTCTGCCGCCGCCGCCGCCGCCGCCGCCGCCGTCCTCGGGGCTGCTGTGCACCGAGTCCTGCGAGCCGTACGGGCCGCTGCTGCTGCTGTTGGGGATGCTCAGGGAGGACTGCGCCGCGCGGGCCCCCGACGCCACGCTGCCCACCGCCCCGCCGAGCGAGCGGCTGCGCGGAGCTGCCGGGGCCGCCGAGGCCGCCGCGGCGCCGCCCGAGGCGCTGGGCTGGTGCGCGCCGGGCACCTGAGCCGGGAACCTGCCCGCGGCCGCGGCCCGAGCCCCGCCGCCGCCGCCGCCCGCGGTCCCGTTGGCGCCGCCGCCGCTGCTGGAGGGCAGGTCCGAGCCCGAGTAGGCGCGGGTGCGGCCGTTAGCGGCGGCCGGGCCGCTCTGCTTGGCGCCCATGTCCGCCCTGCCCCGGGCCGGGGTCGGGGCCGGGCCCGCGCGAGCCGGGAGCGCGGGAGCGAGCGCAGGGGCGGGAGGGCGGGCAGGGCCGAGGCGCGGCGGCCGGCCCCCAGGGGTGCCCGCACGTCCAGGGCCGCCGCCCGCGCCCCGAGGGGCGGCCGGCGCGCTCTTCTCCTCGGGGCGGCGGGCGAGGCCGGGCCCGGCGGGCGCGGGAGGCGAGGCGACGGGAAGGAGGCCGGCTGCGGGCGCGCTCGCCGGCTCAGGCACCGGGACGGCTCAGGTGGCGCTGCGCCGGCCGCTGCTTTCGGTTCTGGTGCGCCACGACGGGCCGCTGCCGCTCTCTGCCGCCGCGATCTGCGCCCCCGGCCTCGGCACCGCCTCCTCCCGGGCGGCCGCTGCTACCGCCGCCATCCTCCGA
>PVJS01022101.1:0-30861 GCA_004027185.1 Glis glis
TAGTTAACTATCATACGGGAAGGTAGGGCCTTAACATAGGAATGGGGGGTGCACAAACATTAAATCCATAACATTCTTCCTCCAAACTCCCCAAATTCATGTCCTTCTTGCATACAAAATACATTCACTTCACTCCATCCAACAGCCCCCAAATCTTGATTCATCCCAGCACCAACTTTAAAGGCTACAGTTCAAAGTCTCACCTAAGCACTATCATCTAAATCAGATACTGTAATGACATCTTATAGAGTGATTCTTGTACAGTCTATATTTAGCATTTTCTTATCATCAAGTATTCTTGCATAGAGTCCCTGGAACAGAGTAGTTGTTGAGTAAATATTTGCTGAATGAATAGGACATCATTTTTAATGGATGTATAATGTTCTATCATATGAAGATACCATAATTGATCTCGTCAGTTTCCTCTCTCATTCATTTTAAAGTAGAATGATCATGGGGGAAAGTGAGAGGTTATTCGTAATGATGGTCACATCCAGGGAGGAAGAAGAATGAGGAAGGCAGGGAGCCATGTGAAACTCTCTGTGGGGGAAGGTCAGAGGAAAGGAGTGTGGAACTTCTCAATAATGACTATGAGCTTTAGGCTCAAACTCTGTTTCAGCTCACTCAGAGACTCACCCATTCAACCTGGAATATTGTGAAGACAGGCCCTAAAGTGAGTTCAGACATGGTTGTATAGTCTGAATCTGCTAGTGAGGATGCTTTTGGTGGCGAGAAACGAAGACCAACACAAACTGGATTTAACATTAGAGATGTGTACTGATCATGTGGATGAAAACTTAGAATCCAGCCAGTGAGGCATGGTTTGATCAGGCTTCTGCTTTATCTTCTATGATCATCACGGTACTGAACTCCTCTTGTACTAATTTTTTTCTCAGGCTGGTTCCCCTGAAGGTCTTTGGGTAGCTGCTGTTGATCATCATAGCTATGTGCTTTCTTATCATAAAGAAATAAGAAAGAAAGAGAGAAGTCGTCGTGGCACATTACATAAAAGAAAGAAATGATTTCCCCTGAAGATTCCAAGAAATCTCTTCTCTGTCTCATTGTCTACAATGGGAGTAGACATCTCCATTCCTCAGCCAGTTACTGACGAGGGAATGGGATTATCATGATTGACCCATGCCAACCAGCCACGTGAAATAATTGCTGGTATGTGTAATACATTTCTGTGTAACAACCACAAAATCTGAGCAATAAGCAAGTATTTCGCTCATATGTCTGTGTCTTGGCTGGCTGTGGCTGAGTTGGGGTGTCTCTGCTCCATGAACCTCTCCTGCTCTGCTCTGTACAGCCTGTCCTCCTGGAACAGAGGCCAGGTCTTCCCATGGCCATAGCAGAGGAGTCAGAGGGCAGCATGACAGCCCTCTTAAGGTGTAGGCTTGGAAGCGACACACCATCCATCCCTTTTCATTTTATTGGCTCAAGCAAGTCACATGACTAACTTTCAAATTAAAAGGAGGAGAAATATATTCTGTCTGTTTAGTGGTGGAACTTCAAAATCAGGTGGCAAAGGTCACGGGCAGTACAAAGGCTGGGGGGTGAGGGAGCGAACACTTGTCTTCAGTGAAAAGTTTGGGGACATTAATCAAAATAACTAATATTGTAATGAAAATTTTTTTGTGGTATTGGGGATTGAACCCAGAGGCAGTCTACCTCCAAGCTACGCTCCAGTCCTATTTTTATTTTTCATTTTGAAACAGGGTCTCACTAAGTTGGTGAAGGTCTCACTAAGTTGTTAAGGCTGGCCTTGAACCTGCAATCCTCCTGTCTCAGTCTACCACATACTGGGATTATAGGTGTGTACTACCATGCCTAGCTTAATGAAATATTTTTTAAAAATCAAAATTAATGCAAAAACACTCTTGATTAGCAAAATCAAAATTTAAATAAAGACAAAATAGGTATAGGGAGGAATAAACATTTAGGGTCAATAATTAAGTCTATCAGAGACCAATAACCTGAGTGTCCCCTTTCTAGGACTTTCCTACTCAGTCTTAGGAGATGTACAAAGAACTCTGTCTTCTTGAGGTTCTCTGTTGTTTCCTTTTAGGTCTGTAGCTCAAGTATCTGGTTGTTCTGGAAGTTTCTATGAAATTTAATAGGAACAATCTCAAGGAAATATCCCTATGAATAAAACTTTCCTCCAGACTTTCTTGGTAGAAGAAAAGGAAAGAAAAGATAAAAGAAAAGAAAACTGAGTTCCATTCAATGGTTTTTGTACACACTAATTCATTTCTTCCTTTCTATTTTAAGAATTTGTACAATTTCCATCAAAATTAGAGTTAGTAAGGCAGTACAGTGATTCTCATAATAATGAAAGATTGAGTTTCACGATGCTTTTAGATTTCAAACACAGTACTTGTTTTGACGAAGTACAGTTAAAGTCTTTTTGGATCCATCACAAGTTTTGCCATGGGTGCTTAACTTTTTATAAATGAGATTGGCTTAGGAATTCAGGAGCATACGTTCGTGTGGGGAGACCGTTCTCCTGTCTTATTCGGTGAGTGATGTGCTAATCCCAGCACCGAGCCTGTTGGCTGAAAGAAAGATTTTGAAGTTCACAGGGCTCGTGTGTGCACAACTGCCACCGATCCATGGCTGTTACAGAATTATGCAGGAAATAGTTTTCAAGGAAATAAAGAGGAAAACATTATTGGATCCAAAATTCTATCACCATTTTTAGCTTGAAATGCTAGAGCTACGGCTTATTTCTTCTTAAATTTGTCCTAGTGGGAATCACATGCCGGGTCATGTGGGGTGGTGATAAGTGCCTTTCTGCCGAATCTGACACTCTCTCCCACCCCCTGCACCCAGAGACTTATGGAACGGAGGGTAGAGTGGGGGCCGGCACCACACCAAGAAGAAACCGGAATCTTGTTAGAGTACGTGGTGAGAACTGACCAACGCTCACTGAACTGTTAGCCTCAAAATGGTTCCCATCACGGCTGGACGTGGAGTGGAAATGCCAGTGCCTGTTGTCATTTAGGGTTGATCATGGTGCTGCGTCCCCATGGGGCACCTGACAAAAGAAAGAGTTAGCTCAGGAAGTGACCAGCTCACAGCGACAGAGCTGCACATCCAGAGGGATTCCAAATGGAAATGGGGAGAGAAGCAGCAGCAGAAATCTGTGAATAGAGTCGGGCGTGGTGGCGCACGCCTGTAATCCCAGTACTTGGGAGGCTGAGACAGGAGGATCACAGGTTTGAGGACAGCCTCAGCAAGTAGTGAGACTGTCATCAACCTAGTGAGACCCTGTTTCAAAATAAAAATAAAAAATAGGGCTGGGGGTGTAGCTTGGAGGTAGAATGCCCCTGGGCTCAATCCCCAGTACCACACACACACACACACAAAGAAGGACAAGAAATCCGTGAATAGCTGTTTAAAGCTGGGTAGTATGGAGGCCGGCAAGTATCCTTTGCAAATAAATGTGACAATGAGTGAAGTTTTGGGAGAAAACTATGAGGAGAGGCAGAGACAAAATAAATGGTTTCTGTGGACCTACATTAAGCATTAGCATCAGTATGAAGTGAAGTCTGTAACAGGGTGGCACATAGAATTTCCGGAGAATAATTTTGCTCCCAAGATTTAGAGCAAATACAGTAAAAGAAGGCATAAGCTGAATCAAAATCCAACATACCCATTGAAAAATAATTAGCTATTATACTGCTTTATTTTCTCCCCTTTGAAATTGATTTTATGCACAGTCCTGAGAGTTGGCCCTTTTCTAAAATCCAGATGTAATTATGCCATTTCCTTCATTTAACAAAAAATTTTGGGTAGTTCTCACTGACATCCCTTCATGGTATAAAATGCTCTTTAAAATCTGGCTTTATCCCACTTTATTTAACATCTAAAGTAAATATTTCCTGAGGTCCTAGTCTGTGCGATTTCAGAATCTCCATACACTGGCGATCAAAAGCCACTCCCTGCCCTGCCTCCCATACTGTGGACACACAGGCCCCTTGTCATTCCCATGTCACCCCTTCCCACTGTAGTCTCCTCCACCTAGAATGCCCTTCCTGTCTTTTGCATCCTTCAAGACCCAACTCACATGTTAGCTCTTCACCATAGCCTTCCCTCACAGGCCAAGAAGAAACAATTGCTCCTTCTCTGTTTTCTTTCTTTTTTGAGGGGGGGAGTGCTGGGGATTGAAACCAGGGGGCGTTCTACCTCTGAGCTACACCCCCAGCCCTATTTTATCTTTTATTCGGAAACAGGGTCTTGCTAAGTTGATATGAGCCTCATTGAGTTGCTGAGGATGGCTTTGAACTTGTGATCCTCCTGTCTCAGCCTCCCAAGTACTGGGATTACAGGCATGCGCCATCACACCTGACTCCTTTTCTGTTTTCAAATAGCTTATAGTTTAAATTCTGAGGATAGGACTTAGAATTTTATTTTATTTTATTTTTTTGTGGTACTGGGGATGAACACAGGGGCATTCTACCTCCGAGTTACACCCCAGCCCTATTTTTTGTTCTTTATTTTGAAACAGGGTCTCACTAAGTTGCAGAGGGTCTCACTAAGTAGCTGAGGCTGGCTGCGAACCCAGATCCTCTGGTCTGAGTCTCCCAAGTGCTGGGATTACAAGCGTGCACCACCACGCCCGGCTTAGAATTTTATTATGATTATTCGATATTTATCTTATTTATCTGTCTCTCAAGTTGGCATAAGACCAGTGATGGAGTGAGGGCCTGCAGCAGAGTAGGCAGCTACTGACTGTAAGTAGATCAAGGAGGAAATGAGTGGAGGAGACACTCGTCTGCAAAGGAAGCCTGTGGGGGCGAGACAGAGAGAGAGAGAGAGAGAGAGAGAGAGAGAGAGAGAGAGAGAGAAAGGAAGCCCAGAGTTATCCATAAGATAAGGCAGGTGTCTAGACTGTAGGGCATAGTGGGCTATTTTGCAGGCCTGATGCTGCAGACAGGGACATGGGGTATAAACCAGGAACAGGAGCTGGAGCTGAACTGTCTGGCTGGAACTGCACCCAGACCCTGGACAATGTGAGTGTGGAGCGGACAAGGAGCAGGAAGGAAGGAGAGACTGCATTATGACAAAGTTTGAGAACAGGTGAGCAGTGAACATTTAAGAAAATAGAAGGAGAAATCTTGCAAATATTGATCTTACCACCAGGCATTCCCTTGCTGGGTAATTTGGTGTGTGTGTGTGTGTGTGTGTGTGTGAGAGAGAGAGAGAGAGAGAGAGAGAGAGAGAGAGAGATGGGGTGAGGAGTGGGAAGAGGGTCACTGTATGTACTTCGAGAGGCAGAACCATGACGGCAGATGAACAGGCATGATCGTGGCCGGGTGGTGCTGGGAGACATTACTGCTCCTATGACCCAGTAGAGAAAATGGCAGATCCCCCAGACACAGCACAACATGGGCCCAGGGCCAAGGTGTAGCCACGATGGGGGGGCTGGTCAAGCCGAGCCGAGCCTGGACGTCTCATTTCTTTTATAGCAAACATCCAGAAGTTTCCTGACTTAGCTTGCTGACAATTTCCTTTCCCAGTGGGTACACAGGGAATGAGGGAAAATGCAACCTTCGATAAATTTAACCAACAAGGCAGAATCTGTGTGCACGGTGCTACTTATGGGCACCTTGGGAGAGAGGGTGTGATAGGTGGCCAGGGACACTCAGACAAGTACAATTTTTATGAACTCTTAAATTCCTGGAATGCCGATTTCTTAAAATTTCAGGGGAAGGATAGACATGATTCCAAGGCCCAGGATTTGGGAAGAGGAAGCTTCCAGAGGGCTGGATACACTCATAACCAGGATTCAGAATTTGTAGTTAGTTACAGCTGGTGTATTGAACATAAGGGGGAGGCCCCTCCTGCCTCCCCCAACAGAGTGGCAGCACCTGCAGCTCTCTAATGAGTTCCAGGTCTACAGAGGAGGCTTGATGAAGGAAACAGTTCAAATAATGGTATGTCTATATATGAAGGGATCACTACCAAACTCACTAACATGTGTGGGAAGTGGGGGCGGGGGAGCGAGGTGGGATCCAGAGAGAAATACACTGAGTGCTATGTGCGTGTATGTTTGTACCATTTGGAACTTCACTATAGTGTATAATTACAATGCACTAATAAAAGTATATTAAAAATAAAGGGCAGTTACAAAGCTGGTAAGAAGAGCATATAATCAAGAGCACGGAGAAGACCTTTCCAGTCATGACGTCAGAAGATCAAGGGCACGTATCTGGTGATGGGAGAGCCCAGTGTAGGAGCAGGGGCTCTTGCTCTCAGCCTCCACATCTACAAAAGAGACATTAATGGAACCAATCCCATGGGTTTTTTTTTGAGAATTAAACACAAAATTGCATGTGCGGCACCTGGAACAGTGTCTGGGGAGTCCACGGCATGCCCGAGGCCACCAGCGTCCTCACCAGGCCTGCGGCGTTGAGCCTGACAGTGAAATTCCCACCTCCGGAGCTCACATTTGCGAGGGGGAAGGAAAGGGCGCTCTCAGCAAGGGCGAATAACCTTGTGGAGGGCTGTAGGGGAAAGGGGCTCGCCTGAGCAAGAGATCCTTAAACTGAGACTGGAACAGGCGGGTGGAGGGGGCAGACGGACCAGGAGGAGCCGAGACTTGAGGAACTGAAAGCCAACCCTGACTGCCGGGCGTGGAGAGGCGCTGCAAGAGGCAGAGAGAAAGCAGATCTCTCGCACTTTCTATTTTGTTTTGGTCTCTTTTGCCAACCAGAATTAATTTGAAGCTAAAAGGTGCAAATAGTGGAAAAAGGAAATAAAAGAAGCACTGGCCTGTCCAAGTCAGAGCTGCCCCTCCAGCGGAGTGACCAGAGCTGGCCTTCCTGGCTTTTGATCATCCCCTGTCAACTGTCACCTCTTAAAGGTCTCATCCAGGAGCACCTGCTGTGAGCGATGTTTCTTTGAAGTTTCAACTTTAATTTACAAAGTCATGGCCAAGCAGAAAACAACAGAAGAGCTTCCAATTAGTGTTTTTAGAAAAAGTCTTTGCTTCAGTGGGGCTGATTAAGTGGGTGGGTTGGGGAAATGGTCCAGGAAGACTGGCACTTAGGTCCGCTGGCGATTGTTTCCTGCCGTCTGCTAGGGAAACCGTGTCCTGTGAGAAGCAGACTCTTTATTTGTCTTCCCTCTCCTTCCGCTCTCCAACTATGAGCAACTCGAGGCCAGGAGCCACGTCTCCTTTATCTTTGGGTCGCGGACCTTCGGTACAGTGCCCAGCATGTAAAGGAGGCTAAGTTGATGTCGAAGGATTGGATAGAAGGATGGATAGATGGATAAATCCACCCCTGAGGCCCCTTCTTAGTTAGGCTATTTCCAAATACATTGGAAAGGCTCAGGGTTTGTGTCTGTATTCTGGTGTACGCATTAGTATTTGCATCTTATTGGTGTGTGTTGTCCGATTTCTCTTTCCTTAAATCAGTCATGTTCCAAAATGAAATCTTGTGCCTCTTTGGTTCATGGCTGCATCTGCTTTCTTTGTTGTTGTGTTCAGTTGTTCACCAGAGGAGGCTGAGCCTGATGGGGGAGACTGCACTTTCTCCACTTTGCCAGGTAGGGTGGGAGAATCTGGGAGAGAGGAAGTGTGGAGGTGGTACCCGTGGGATGTCCTGAAGACAGCGACCAGAACATCAAGAGATGTTTCCAGACTCCACAATATAATAAGAGGAAAGGAAACCAAGAGTTTAAGTGAAGACACTTCCGGTACCTCTACCCAGATCCAGGTTTCAATTTCATTTCCTCCACTCTCTCCCTTTGATGGTGTACTGCAGTGAATACTATTAAGCAAGGTAGGATACTTAAAAGGGACTCGTTAAAGGGACCTTGCTAAAAAGAGGTCCATTTCAAAGATCAGTCTTCTGCTCTAATGGGACAATACTTTCACTGAACAAAAAGCTGAAGATAAGCCAGGCGTGGTGGCGCACGCTTTTGATCCCAGTATTTGGGAGGCTGAGACCGGAGGATCCGGGTTCGTGGCCAGCCTCAGCTACTTAGTGAGGCCCTCCACAACTTAGTGAGACCCTGTTTCAAAATAAAGAACAAAAAATAGGGCTGGGGGTGTAGCTCGGAGGTAGAATTCCCCAGGGTTCAATCCCCAGTACTGCAAAAAAAAAAAAAAAAGAAGCTGAAGATAAGTCAGTAAGGTGAAAATACAACAACCTGCATCCTGTTCAAAGTTAAAGTATCACATTACACAGTGAGAGGCTCAGATGAGGTGTCTCCTGTTTTTTAGGCTATGGAGGCAGGGAAGGGTTTGCACAAATCCGTTTCCCTTTCTTAGCCACAAACTAGACACTATATCAATCTTCTATAAATACACATCTCCACCAACATCCATCATTACTTCTGACTAGTCTACTTGATCTGTGAAAACGAGACCGCTTGAAGACCTGTTGTAGATTTGGAAGCTGAACAAGATATATTGGTAATGCAAATATTTTTATGTCTCTATATATCTTAATAAGATAACATTCATGTTGGAAGAGTGTGTCAGCCTGGACAGCCTTCACAAAGCCAGATCTCTTCACTTAAATCAGGAAAGGCAGCGGGCCATGCTGGCAACCTTCAGCTTGCTGGGCTCCATGGTTGAACACAGATAATACTAATTTGAGGTGTACACGGGCAGATTTCTGGACGAAGGGAATTAACCCCTGTGTTTCTGCTATGAACCAGCTGCCAATGATTTGAGATGCTGAGCCCAACAGCAAGCATAGCCAAATTTTCCCTCCTCTTTTTAGATTTTGCACCTATGCAAAAATTCTAATGGAATTTCAGATTCAGAATATAATTAATTGCTGGGAATTCTAGTTCATAGCCAAGCGATGGGAGGACTGGGTTTCCAGGGTTAATATTTGTGAAGCATCATCCAGCATAGGCTTTTGGTAATTCCCCAGCGAGGATAAGGCTGTATGTCATCCGTCTTTGGGGGGTTTGTCCTAAGGCTGGGCACCGTGGCAATTTGATGGCCTCCTTTGGGGACTCAACTCCTCTGTGGACAAGGGGTGGGCCATCGTTACATCATACCCTTTTCTCTACTGCAAAACATCCTAGAACCGAAGCTGTCTTGGGGTTCATAGGCTTTGGGGTTGCCAAGAAAGAATTGTGTTGTTTGTATTCCATTAGAGTTCTCTTAAGCCATACATTCTGGAATATTCCAGTTTTTTTGGCAGCTCAACCTCAGGGGAATGCCGCCTTTGGGGGCCGTTGTGGGCCAGTTATTCAATCTTCAAAATTTTTTTTACTATTTCACTCAAAGAAACTTTATGTACTTTGTAATGGCATATGCCAAAAATAAATAGAATAGGCTTATTTAGATTTCAAAGTGCTAGTAATTTTTTTAAAATTGCTTTCTGTTGACATTAGTATGTATGAATACAACCCACAGTAATTATTTGCATTCTCCCAAACTGTTAAGGGAGTATTGTGATATTATATCCCTATGGAGAAAAACACCCTAATCTAACTTGATAGAGGTGAACATTGGGGCTATGAAACCAGTCCAACTAGAGACCAAAGATTGAAAGTGTCATCATCAATTTTCTAACCGAAAGCCTGAACCCTATGGAATAAGCAGATAAGGTCTGATGGGAGAGTGAGGGAGGAAAGGGCAGGAGCCTGGGGAAGGCAGCAGAGGATGTGGTTGCCAAGGACGACCTCGGGGCCTCCAGCAGCCGACCTTGCTGGGCAGTGGAGAGAGGAAGCTCAGCCAGAGGCCAAGAGCGGGCTGCAGGTCAAGTTCGCATCCTCCCCAGATCCTCCTGCTTTTCCTTCGGGAGTATGTGTTCAGGGAGGCCATGCCGAAGGTCTGATTCAGTGGCCATGGATACGTGCAATTGGACTCTAATTCCTTGGCTTGAGCTAGAAGAGAAATCACAATTTGGTTTGTAAATCACTCCAGAGAGTGTAGCGTGGAATTAATTTCTGGTTGTATTTGCTTGGGAGTCTCATATGTAATCTTGAAGATTTGTAGTCAGCTCGCCCTTCCTTTTTGATTTAATCTAATTTTCAACATATTTCTACCCCATGGTGTTGAAAGAGCAGCGAGCGTGTTTTAAAGGAATCCATATTTACACTAAAACACCTTCACAGATATTCATGCTTCTCAAACATTTATTGGTGTTTGACAGAAGGAAACAATATATTATTGTAACGTATAAAGGCACTTTAAAAACATTAAAATTGTTCACAGTATACAAGATCAACATCCTCTTGGTTAAAGATACTCTAGGCATAAGCCACCATTAGAAAACAAAACAAAAAGGAAAAGTGGTTTGTCTGCTTGTATTATCAAGTGTAAGTATTAAACGTAGCCAAAAATGTATTGCCTTAGTCTACTTGGGTTGCCATAAAAAATGTCATAGACTGGGCGACTTGAACAGCAGAAACTTATTTCTCATAGTTCTGGAGGCTGCAAAGTTCAAGTTCAAGGTGCTGGCAAGGCAGGTTTCATTTCCTTCTTATTGTGTCCTCACGTGACTATTTTTTGTGCTCATACAGACAGAGCAAGCAAGCTCTGGTGTCTCTTCCTCTTAATATAAAGGCACCGGTCCAAGTGGATTAGGACCCCACTCTCATGACTTCTTTTAACCTTAATTAAGGCCTTATCCTTAAATACAGTCACATGGAGAGTTGGAGTGTCAATATATAAATTTAGAGGAGATGTGAACATTAAATCTATAGCATATAAACTAATTAAGTTTATAGCTCTAAATATTTATATCAGTTAAGATGTAACCATCATTAGTCAAAAGCACTGAACAGCTGAGCTTGGTGTTACATACCTGTAATCCCAGTACTTGGGAGGCCGAGACAGCAGAATCTCAGGTTCAAGGCCAGCATGTGGTAACTAAATGAGACCCTGTTTCAAAATGAAAAATAAGCCGGGCATGGTGGCACACGCTTGTAATCCCAGTACTTGAGAGGCTGAGACTGGAGGATCCGGGTTCGCGGCCAGCCTCAGCTACTTAGTGAGGCCTCCGCAACTTAGTGAGACCCTGTTTCAAATTAAAGAATAAAATTGGGCTGGGGGTGGAGCTCAGAGGTAGAATGCCCATGGGTTCCATTCCCAGTACCGCAAAAAAACAAACAAACAAAAAAACCCCAAACAAAAATTAAAAATAAAATAGGGCTAGTGGGGTAGCTCAGAGGTAGAACCCCCAGGGTTCAATCCCCAGTACCACACACACAAACATAAAAGTTGTGAACAAAACTCAATAGATATCACACTTAAATATCTGTTCATTATATAACATGTGATTTATACTACCACAAAGACAGAATAAAAGGGTAATGGAAAGAGCAGAAAAATCAGGTAATGATTCTTGGTTTGAAGTCATTCAAGGCTGTGATGTTATCATTGTCCTTTTATGATGATAATAATAATTATATCCTACAGTTTTATGTCACTTTACAGTTTGCAGAACATTTTGACCTACCTGATCTTACACTGGGATTCCAGAATTTCTCTCCGAATCTCCTGTGCCTACTAGATGGTGGTGGGGTTCCTGCAAGAGGGCCGAGGCAGTATTGCTGTGGATGCAGAGAAGTCCCCACTATTTCCCACCCTGGAGGAATCCCACCACCAGGACCATACGTGGCAAGCAGGATGACTTCTGTGGCATGAGGGGCAGGAACCCTGAGCTCTGAGATTCCCCTTCAGCACTAAACAGGAAGCTCCCTGCAAGAGCAGAAAAGAGGGTCTTTGCCACATCCAGGTTGCATGAGTAAGGCCTTAGCCCAGGAAAGCCTCGTCCCTACAGAACCTTCAATAAAATGTAGCTATTATGATTAAGAGTATTAATGTAAGTAACATAGCGCAAAGAGTTTGGCACAGCCCTGGCAGGGTCAGCTTAGCTACTGTGGACCATAAACTCCTGCTCCTTTCCTGCCACTTCAGTCCCAGGAAGTCTACAGTTGGGCTGTTAGTTCTGGTCACAGCCCCCCGAACCCCCATTTTTCCATTTTGGGGATGATTCCAACTCTGTGGCTGAGGACTTGGATAGAATGGCCTTGTCCCTGTGCAGACAAACCTGATTCGTTGGCTAGGTTGACCTGCTGGACACACCGTCCACTAGGCTGGTCCTGCAAGGACAGGAGCTACCTCTGCTGTGTTCGGCACTGTGTCCCTAGTGACCATCTCAGTGCATAACACATAAGAGGCATTCAATAAGTATTTGTTCGATGAGGACTCACACTTTGCAATTCTGAGCCTGGAGGAGGTTACCAAGTGCCAAGTTCAGGAGATAACCCGCCCCTCGTTAGCACTATTAAAAACAAACAAGGGAATAAAATAAAGTTGTTTTGTAGAAACAGTTTGAATAAAACATGGTGTGATTGTTCTTGCCAGTATCCAACCTCACTAAATTTAAGCGAAAGACCCCAGCACCATGTAAAAGCATTTACACATGTTTTTCTATTTGGGAGCCTTGTCACGCTCAGAGCATCTCAAATTCTAGGCTTGCCCATGACATTGTTCTGGTGGTGATGTTGTGGCAGGAACCGTGGCCTGCCCATCAAATGGCTTAGCCTCTGCTTCCCGGCTCAGGTGACCTCAGCATGTAATCCCTGTAAACTCTGGCCACGGTGGCTCCGGGTGGAGATGACAGTCACGGCGATGGAGAGGCCAGGCCCGGCGTTAGCATGTGCTTGTCTATCAAGCGATAGTATGACAATTGTGTTGATAACAGTCTGACAGGCCAGCCTCGCTGGAAACACAGATGCTCTGCGTGTGTGATATCTGCCCTGATCCCCTCCTGAGAGCCACTTGAGTTGAGAGAGAAGCGCGTTCCGAGCCGGGGATCAGCTGGTGAGGCACTGACATTCCACTGCCGGTTGATTAATCCCTTGTAGAGGTCCTGGGGATCTTTCCACTGCTGCTGTCTTCCCTTCCAAACTGGTCATCCGGATATGATAAATGTGAGTTTTACTTCTAAGATTAGACATCTCCTCAGCCCCAGTTCCAGCCAGTAGGATGGTTTTCAGCATAAGCGTTGAAGAAGTAAAAAGAAGGCAAGTTTTGGCTGTGTTATTGAAGATGCCATAGTCTCCAAGCTTCCTGGAGCCGGGTGTGGTGGTGCACGCCTGTAATCCCAGTACTTGGGAGGCTAAGAGACAGGAGGATCCCAGGTTTAGGATCCCAGGTTAGAGGCCAGCCTTGGGAACTTAGTGAGACCCTCAGCAACTTAGCGAGACCTTGTTTCAAAATTTAAAAAAAATAAAAAATAGGACCAGGGGTGTAGCTCAGAGGTAGAATGCCCCTGTGATATCAATTCCCAGTACCACTGCAAAGAAACAGAAAAGCTTCCTGGGGGTAGGAGACCTGGCTGGGCTCACAAAGCCTATGGCAGATAGCAGAGGCAAGTCTGTGTTTTAAAAGGAAGTGACGCTGTGACAGCTTCTGGGGTATGGAAGTGTCCCTCCATACTCCTCACAGTGAGAATTATTCCAAGCACACAGGGCTGGATGGGAATTCTTGGTTATTGTGGTGGATAATACCTGTGGTGGGGACAGGAGCCATATGGCCTGCCACTCCGGGAGGCTGAGGCCTAGAGTGATGGGCATTTGACTGGCCAGTGTCCTTGCTCAGTACTGGGTCACTGGGCCAGGCCAGGTAGGGCCATCTTACACGCACTAAGTGTGAACCTAGTCATTTTCCAGTGCCTTGTGCAGATGTACCCAGGTTTGGAATCCTGGATGGAAACTAAACACCCTGTGACTCTCCTTGTGGGCAGAGGAAAGGGGTGCAGAAAGGAAGAGGAGAGGAGGAGCCAGATGGCTTGTGGAGGAAGAGAAAAGAAACATAGACTTTGAGAGACCAACGGGTCTTGGAAATTCCAAAGTTCCAATGTGGAATTTCATGGTTGTTCAGTTACATTCTTGTTAGATTTCTGGGTCACGGTCTTTGCCAGGGAGCAGGACCAGCAAGAGCCCCCTTGGAATGGGCACCATGGCTCATCCCTAGGCCACAGGGCCAGGCACATGGTGGTACTCCCAAAGTGTGGAGGGAATGGTTGTCAAGTGGAAGGTCCTTAAGTGTGGAACAGCCAGTCCCAGTCCCTGAGGGGGGACCCCATAGAAGATGGCCGTGGGCCTTCATTGTGGACAGCACGAATAGGAGAAAGCAGGATCGCCCGCCTCCTCACTCCAGCATAGAATGGGGCCAGAATTTCTCCTTGGGGCCCTACTGCATAGTCAGGATGTACACAGTAGTCCCAAAGGTGCTGCCAGGGATCAGCAGGAGTGCTAGGCAGGTGCCGTGATCCTCACGGGGAGAGGCTGGAGCTGGGGAAGTTGAGACCAGCAGCGGGGACATATGGTGTTTTTGGGGACCCGCTCCTGAGTACGTGTGGGTGTTCCCCCAAGGCCTCCAGAAATCATTACAAGAAGACTTTGCAAAGAGTAGGGTTGTATAATAGCAAGTAGGGATGAGTAAAATAGAGTAAAAAAAACCCATTGATTTTCATATAAATTTACAAGAACTACAAAGGAGATCATGCATTATTCATGTTTTCATATCTTGCTCTGTTCACCTAGCATTATTTCAAGAGCATTCTCATATGCCCTTATATATCATATTATTTCTTGCTAAATTCCCAATAATCCTTTATGTGCAAGAATCATACTTCAGTTGGGCATGGTGCTGCATGCCTGTGATCCTAGTACTTGGGAGGCGGAGACAGGAGGATCTCAAATTCCAGGACAGCACACAGTAACTTAGTGAGACCCTGTTTCAAAATAAAAAATAAAAAGGACTGGGGGTGTAGCTCGGTGGTAGAGCACCTCTGGATTCAATACTCAGTAACACACACACACACACACACACACACACACACCACACACACACACACACACACACACACACACACACACACAGAACATAGCACTTAACCCAATCCTCAGAAGGGTTCTCCATGCAAATAAATTAAAATATTTAACTTAGGTCAATTTGAAAAACAAAGAGAGTTGGGCAGATAAATTATTTGGCTCTGCAGTGGCATGTCAGATCAAGTATAATATAGCAAAATATCAGTCTTACAAAAAATTCAAAGGAAAAGATTATGCTTGAAATTGCTCCTGGCTGACTGGCCTCCGGGTTATTAATTCAAATGTCCCTCCTATTGGTGTTGTTAATGGCTTCAAACAGCTCTTGTCTCCTCTTATGCAAGGGAAAAATTGGACCCAGTCCAAACAAAATAGCAGTAGCAGAAGGACGCCAAGATTTGCAGCATTGTTAGATAACTCCAACCATTAATTTTCTTCAACCAAGTCTCTTTTCATTTTTTTTACAGATATTTCTTACACCGCCTAAATCTACAAGTTAGACATTCCTAGTACTTAAAAAAGATTTCTACATAAAAAAAGAACTTTCCCATTTAATTAACATCGCGTCTCTTTTTCTGGGCTATTTTACCAACACAAGAGACTGAGTGAGCAGTAGAAACCTCAGATGTGGTACTGGTTTTGGTTCTTAGTTGGAGATGGGGGATGAGGGATGGCAAGGAGGCATCACAATCTTTGGGGACAGGGAAGAGAGCTAGGCAGAAATTATTTGGAAAAAGCGGTTCACATGAAACTGACATGTCCCCACGTTGAAAACTACTTAGAGATATAGAATCTTAGAATTTAAAGGATCTCCAAGATCAGATGACAATCTTCTTCCTTCAGGTTGGAACCTCCTCTGTGGCTCCTATGACCTTGAATGAGGGTGACCCCTTTGGACATTACATTCCTGGACCATGTTAATTTTAGAAAGTGTTTCTTCACCTTGAGCTCTGCGTAGTGGTCCTTTTTTATTTTGGAGGTGCCTTAAAGCTTTCCTAAGAAAACCATGATTTTCCTTCTGGGAACAATCTCATTTCCATGGAAGCAGCCTGGGTTGGACAAATAAGTCTAGATGGGTGTCTCCCCACTGTGGAAGGCAAAGGGATCTCTGGAAGTTCCTTCTGCCAGACTCGTCCTCTCACCTTCCCAGGACAGTCAAGGGACAGGCATGTGACTACATGTGTCTAATAAAACTCATGCTCCTGGGACTTGGATCTTGAACAGAGTAACATAAGGATCAATGACGTGGTTGGAATTCTTTTATTCCAGAGGCAGTGCAGGCGTGATGGTGAAGAAGTTCCTGATGGTAAGACCTTCTGGAGCCACCTGTTTCCTGTGGGTCCTCAGTCTGGTTCCTCAGTCTTTCTAGGAACTGGTGAGCTCCCTCACGTACACGCAGTAAATGCGTCTTTTTGCTTAAGCTAGATGTGTGTCCTCCATTCATGACCGAAGAGTGCTAACTGATAACATCTGTCACCTCCAATATTACCTTACAGATCCTAGTTCTGCCATTACACAAAGTACATCTGATCCCCTTTCAATGTGACCTATGAAAGGTTTAAAGACATCTATTGTGCTCCTCCTAAGATTTCTCTTCCTCAACTGGATATTGCCATTTCCTTTAACACTTATTCACCGCTATGGTTTATGGGGTCTTCACAATCCTGTTTTCCTTGGCTTAGAGCCCAGTTTATCAAGGCCCTTTATACAAGTGTCATCCTAGATTGAAGCCATAATCTCCATTTGGTGCAATGGCCAGTTCAGATTATGGTCAGATGTTTCCTGGCCTTGACCTGAACACTCCATTTATATGATTGCAAACAGAACTTGCCTTAGCGTTTGTTAACTCTGTGTTATACTTTTGACTCAGATCTAGTGATGCAGAGTGGGAAATTAAAAAGTTGGAGTTATAATGAATAATAAAATTCCTGACTTTAAACTAAGAAGTGCTGAAGTGAGGTATTCTTTGTTTTTTTCCCCAATTGTTTTTGCAAATATAAATGTTGTTCCCTAATCAGGCATGGTGGCTCATACCTGTAATCCTAGTACTTGGAGGGCTGAGACAGGAAAATCACAGGTTCAAGACCAGTCTCAGCAACTTAGGGAGACTCCGAGAAACTTAAGGAGACCGTGTTTCAAAATAAAAAATAAAACTAGGGCAGAATGCCCCTGGGTTCAATCCCCCGGTAACTAACGTGCATGTGCACGTGCGTGCGCGCGCACACACACACACACACACACACACAGCCCTTTGTTTTTGGTCTATTCTTAGGTCAATGCAGTTACAATTTTTTGACACTTTCTAATCATAGTATACCCTCACATCTTATTATCTTATCATCTTCTACTTCTTTGGTAAACATGCTTTTGATATTTCCTTCAAGTCATTGGGAAGAATCCTATACAGTTCTATGATGCAGCACCAAAGACTTTTCTCCAGGTTAAAATGAATTCATTAGCCAAATCAGCACAGTGTATTGCCTGCTAAACATCCACTGTATTTTTTTTATCTTGTTCACAAGAACATGACAAGCGGTACTGTGGGATGTCTGGCTAGTACCGCCATATGCAATGCACATGTGGCAGGTGGGGTGGACATCTGTCAAACGGGGTTGGTTTTCCATCTTCTTTTTCATATTGGACAATTTCCCCCACACAAACCCCAACATATAAGAGATAACAGTGGGCTGGACAGGGTTAAGTGGGAATTGGAGGAGCCATGGTTGGCCAGGGGCCTGCTTGGCTTCCTGCTGACCCTGGTGCCCTTCAGCCAACTCTCGCCAGCACTCCTTATCCTTCTGAAACCTCTTAAGGAAAGAATGACTTCTAGGGGCTTCTGGTATTAATATTCTGATTTAAAAGATTACAAGTAGCGAGAGTTCCCTGTACTTCTTCTATCTTTAAGCCTACGAATGTCAGCATGGGAAGCCAAGATTTTACTGAAGATTCTGTTTTTAGTAGGGTTCTATTTAAAATGTTAAAAATGTTATTGAAAATATCTATGTGAAAAGCTTCATGCTAGGAGCTGTTGGTAAATCATGGATCTCTTGTCCAATACATTTATTAAAGACATGGATGAAAAGGAAAATGACAAAAGTATGAGTGATTATTAACTTTTAAAAGACATAAAAGAAAACCATAAATGGAAATGAGGAGTGTTGGAATTTCATAAAGATATATGTAAAAATGCCAAACATTTTAGATTTTAAAATGTTAAAAAATGAATTATACAAGTATAAATTGAGAGGTCTAACTTAACAGCATTTTGGCTTTTGCCTTTTGAGGGGAGTTTCAGGACCAGGGTGATGAAAAATGATGTTACCACTATGGAGATCCTGTAATGGATCAGGCATTTGATGTAGATTAGTGTTAGTTTCAGGCATTGGGCTAGTCAGATTTCCATCATTGTGACAAAATACCTGAGATAAATAATCTTGAAGGAGGAGAGGTTTATTTTGGCTGATAGCTTCAGTCCATGGTTGGTTGACTTCATTGCTTTTGGGCCTGTGGCGAGACAGCACATCATGGCAGGAGCACATTGCAGAACAAAATCAATTACCTCCTGGCAGCCAGGAAGCAAAAAAAGAGAGAGGAGGGGCAGGGTCCACAACCCAGTGGCCTAATTTTCTTACACTAGGCTCCACCTTCTAAAGGTTCCACCATCTTTCAAAGTGCCACAGGCTGGGAATTCGTTTTCAGAAACACATGGGCCTTTAGGGGACATTTAATAACAAAACTGTAGCAGGCTTTGAGAAGTTTACTGTCTAGTAAGCAACAGTATCATGGTCGAGCGAAGCCAAGGAGGACTAATCTACCGAAGCGTGTCTTTTTGAGGGATTTTCCTTTGGAGAATCCACAGTTGTTTGGTGAAAAATCACTCTGCTTGTGTTAGGCTTCAGTCTCATGTTGTCAATGAAGGGAACCCAGTTCTGGCCTTTAAGAGGCTCACAGTAGGCATAATGGGAGAGGCAGACATGTGGCTCTACCAGGACATTTATGTGTGCCAAATTAGACGTAGAGAAAGAGCAGGTTGCTGGGTCCTGGGCAGCTCTAGGCCGAGGCAGGAAGGAATGTGTCTCAGTCAACATTCTCCATGCTATACTCCAAAACAACTGACCACACAATTTAGAGGAAGAAAAATTTATTTGTTCATAGTGTTTGGAGATTTAAGGGTTCGGTCCATGTCAGGCCAGGTCTGTGGAGCTCAGGGCACGGTGGCAGGAAACAGAGAGAGGGAGAGAGCAAGGCTCTGGTCTCACATCATGAAGGCTGGAAGCAAGAAAAGAGCAAGGGGATTCAAAGACAAAAGCACAGTCCCTAAGGCCATACCCCCAGGGACCCATCTCCTCCAGCCACACCCCACCTGCCTAGGTTACCACCCAGTAAATCCATTACAATGGATTTATCTGCTGATGAGATTACAGCTCTCATAACTTAATTATATCAACTCTGAACATTAATACATGAGCTCTTCAGGGGACATTTTATATTTAATCATAGCAGAGAGTTGGTCTGCTACTCCTGGGGGTGGAACTGCTAGGCTTCCTTGACACATAGTAGGGGTCTCCATGGAGAAGCAAAGTGGGGACATTGAGAGGGACAAACCTACCATGGACACCTGGATGGATGAGATTCTCTGCCACTGTGCTATGTGGTGGTCCCATTTGTAACTTAGGCCTGGAAAAGCCCTGCTACTCAGCCCTTGCTGGGCGGTCATTATCATGTTCACTACCTTACTGGTTATTTTTGCTTGTCATTTATCCTTCACCCATGAACTCTCCCTGCTGTTCCACCTGTGGGTGAGTGAATTTCCACAGGACCCATCTCTCCTGCTGGGGGGCATGGAGACTAGTCTGTTACACTAGCCTGGCCATGCCCATAGGAGACATGGGCTTGCTGCAAAGCCATGTACTGTGCACTGGCATGGGAGTGGGCTCTGACTGTTGGGATATCAACTATAGCTTCCTTTTGAACTTTTACTTCCTCAAAGGTCACTGTAGGGAGAAGTACAGCATCAGCCCTCAGGAAGGGAGGGGTTAGGACAGGCATTCTGAGGCTTGTTCTGCTCTGGGATCGTTTCTCAGGAGGCAGCGCAGGGTAAAGGCTAAAAAGCAAGGGCTTTGGTTCCAATGGTTATCAACTGAGTGACCTTGGGCAAGCCTGCTTCTCTCCAAGCATCAGTTTCCTCATCTATAAAATGGAATTTTATATCATTGGGTCAAAGGAAAGAGCTAATAGAAGACAATGCACATAATGCTTGGTACACAGGGAGAACTAAATAAATTTAATTCTCTTGATTACCCAATAACCTCTTACCACTTCTTGTTTGAACAAGGCATCTCTTTCCCCCACTGTATTCCTGTCAGAGACCTCATTCCCTGTCTCCATGACCCTGTGAGATCATAATTTCTCCTTGCCTTACAATATCAAGTTCCCTGTGTTTCTGAGTCTGCGTGTGAGCTCATAGTCCTCTGCGGTTGGCCCTGGGCTCCTTCTTCCCTGCTGTTTTCTGATGATCCATTAATGGACACTTCCTCTACCATTCTTTGCTGTCCAGCACATTTTGTGTGTGTGTGTGTATGTGTGTATTGAACCCAGGGATGTTCTACTTCTGTGCTACAACCCCAGCCCTTTTTGTTTTTTGTTTTGAAACAGGGTCTCGCTAGGTTGCTGAGAGTCTCACTAGGCTGCTGAGGCTGTCCTCTAACCTGCAATCCTCTTGTCTCAGTCTCCCAAGTACTGGGATTATAGGTGTGTGCCACCATGCCTGACTCAGTGTTTTTTGTACTTTTTTTGGTGCATTTTAATTATGCATCATAGTGAGATTCAAAGTGATACATTCATACATGCACACATCATTTGGCATATTTCTCTGCAAATTCTACCCTCCTCCCCCTCTTCCCTCCCCACATATGCTAGTGAGATTGGAAGTGATACTTTCATATATGGAATAACATTATTTGAACTGTTCCCTTCCTCAAGCCTCATTTTCCCCCTCCTCTACTCTCCTCCCTCCCCCAGTCCCTTTCCATTATTCTACTGATATCTCTCCTCATTTACCTGAAGTTGTTTTTTGTTTCCTATTTTCTCTAGCTTCCACATATAAGAGAAAATATATGACTCTTGACTTTCTAAGACTGGATGATCTCAGCATAATATTCTCTAATTCCATCCATTTTCCTACAAATGACACAATTTCATTCTCCTTTATGTCTGAGTAAAATTTCATTGTGTGCATATACCACATTTTCTTTATTCATTCATCTGTTGAGGGGACACCTAGGTTGGTTCCATAATTTGGTTATTATGACTTGTCCAGCACAGTTCTTGATGCCTGTCCTGCAACATTTGCAGTTGTATTTGGGAATTTCTCTTCCTCTCCCTCAAATCTCCACATTTGGTCTTCCTTATTGGGTCAGGAGTTGGCTACCCAGCATGCTATCCTTGTCCACTGTTGATGCTCTCATTGTCCTGGCCAGTAACCTGTTGTTTTGTGTGGTGAGCCTTGGTCCGAAAACCCTAGCCCTGCTCCTTGATACTATGACAAAGTCAGTTGCTCACTCCCTGTCCTTTCCTTTTCTTTCCCAAAGTTGGAAACTCCCACTAGAAGAAAAGGTATGAATGTCCCTTCTACCCACACAATGTTTGAGCTTCCTGTTGAGGACCAGAGTTATACATCCTTAATTTCTTCCCAATTATCAACTATCTGAAAGAGTATTTCACACTCATTAAAAAAATACCTGTATTGGTTTTAAGTGTTTGAGTATAAGAGCTCTAACTTAGCTTATTTAATTTTTTAAGATAAATTAGATTTTTTGTTTTGTATTATGTTTTAAGTGCTTTCTCAGGTTTTCAATATTATATAGAAGAGATATTTAAAACATATTAAACTTACTTTGCATGTCATCTCAAAATCAAATTGGAAATTTAATTCATAGGAAAATTAGTTGTTAAACAAATGATTACTAGCTCCATACATACAACTTACAGAATGCAATTAAGTTCCAATTCCAGAAGCACATAACTGCAGATGTATGCTTGTTTTCTTAGTACTTTTTCCAGCATTAACTGCAGAATAGAAAATTAAGTCTTTGGCATTGAAATGGTCATTGTTCAAGTCCACAAAGGATGTGGCAGTTAATCATCGGTTCCATTGCCCTTTTCGTAGGCAATTAAAGGGAATCACTGTCTACACTTCATCTGCTCTTCTCAATGTTCCCCAAACACTGATGTAAAAGTTCAGAAGCACAAGAAGTGAATTGTTAAGGCTTCAAGGTTAGCCTAGGATCAGAATGTAAGTGTCCCGAAAGTAGAGAGGCCTGCCTTCTGTTTCTTGTAGGTTTTTCCTTCTGTGAGTTCTCAGCTGGAAGAAGGCTAACATACCCAGTGTGTGAGCTTGCTGATTTCTACCCCATAGCATTTCCTTGTCTTGCAGCAATTCCAAGTGCAATGAATGCACAGAAGGTCTGGGAGGACAAATGGCCTGTTTTCAGTTCCCCCAATGTGTCAGAACATCAACCTGACCATAGAAAAACATTCAATGTAATTTCCTAACCTTTATTATGAATGCCAGTGTGTCAACAGTGGGGTAGGACAAAAATAGACCTTCTAGCTCTCTATGGCTCATTCTCATGGTCTTGTGGAGCAAAGAGGCTTGCTTCCATTGAAGCCTTTCAATTTACAGATTTCCCTGTGCTCTGTGGATTACAGCAGTTAGAACAATCGATTAGCTTATCATCAAGGAAATGGAGTCAACCATTACATGGATCAGTGAGCTTTGCTCTGATCCCTGGCTGGAGAAGTTGCCACATTTATATTTAAATTCTATATTCCTTGCTTTAAGCACTTGACCTAGCAAATATCTTATTAATCTAGATTGGACCAGAGACCAGTTTAAGGAAGAACAACCCAAGCCCCTGACAACTGGGGAGCAGGAGACTGAGAGGCATGCCCCACTGGGTAGAGAAGCACAGCTCCTGGATTTGCAGGACTTTAGGGGTTGCCATGGGTCAATACACCTAAGATGGGGAAGCAGAAAGTTCCCTAATTCTGAGGAAGGGACCATTACTCTATGTCATGACGAGCAGGTGGATGGGGCTCAGCATATAGAATACATGTTAATGAAAGGATGAATGACTGCAAACATTCATGTGGGATGAAACTTCAGAGGTACCTGTTATTGCTTATCAATAGAGAATTGCAATCAAAATAGCAGACTGCAAGCCTCTCACTTTGTTTAATTTCATCAGTCTCACTCTGTCTGTAATTGACCTGGAAGAGCAGAGAGGGAAGCTGGGGTTTCATTATACAAAGTCCACTTGGCCACACTTGGGCCTTTTGACCTTTAACTGAACTTGGAGCCAAGCCTTTCCGTTATTCTAACTTCTTGCTCACTTCTGGGAGAAGTGGTCAAATATATTTCCAAAACTTGAAACTAACCAGTGTCCTTAGCAAACACAATTAGAATCAGGGGAATTTAAAACCCATGTTCAAATAATTACATGATCACTAAAAGAACAAATAAACCAACCCACCAACATTCTGCTTGATGGTTTGAAAAAACCTACAAGGCACTGGGCAAGTCACGGGTGACATTTTCGGCTCCCTGTGGTACAATTGTTAAACTTAAGATGAAAAGAGCTTGTGGGGTTGAGACCAGAGTCTTACTGAGCAGAGAGGGTCCTCTGTGACAAGTGTGATTGTCCACAGGGCACATCACATCCCTCAGTCACCCTTCGGTGCCACCCATGGCCAGGCCTCCTCTCCACACCCGCCTGACACTGTGCGGGCTCCAGTTTCCCTCATGGAACAAAGCCATGCAGCACTGGTGTGGCTCACGGAGTCCCCAGCAACCAAACAAAGTCTCTGTGTAGGGATGGCCTGCTTCATTCAGCACAGTGCAGAAAAATGACCCACCATGGTCCATGGTGGCCAAAGCCTCCCACTGATGCCAGCAACCCCCCCCCACATCTCTCTTTAAAGGTTTACTGGGTACCGTCTGCATGAAGCACACATTTTTCTTTGTTAGGAAAAGCGCCCGGCCAGGGCAGGATTTTCTTTTGCACTGTTGACAGTTTTGTCCTTATTCTTGTGTTTGGTTTCTGACACCATGTATTTTTCCTTCCCCCCTTGGTTCTGGCATCTCTGGTGTTTTCTTCTCTTTATCTGTCTCTCCCTGCTGCCCGCCTGCCCTTCGCAATGCCTACCCTTGGCCTTCAGATGCCTGGCGCGCTGTCCTGTGGATTACATTAAGAATACAAGTTCGAGTTTCATTCTTCTAAAGGTCCCCTTCATGCTAGCCTTTTCCTCCTCTGTTTTACTATCATTGTCACCCTTTACTGTCATCTTTCTAAGTGTTCTTTTCTCCTTTCTTTTAGCTTCCCAAACAAGAAAAGAACAGTTCTGTTTGGGGGTCTTTTCAGCATCTGTGTTAATTTTAATTCTCTAAACACATGTATGCACACACACACACACACACACACACACACACACACACACACACCCCTCTTGCTTGACTAATTGGCCACGGCTATTCTGGGGGTTTCTGTGGTTCTTAGAGGCCAGTGTGATTGAATTGGCACTTTGGGACCCTTAAACTGAGCACATTTAAAAGGTTGATTTAGAGGGAGCTTCGACAAAGGCTCTTTTATTTATTTTTCCCCCCACTTTGCCCGTGCTCAGTGCTGCAGTCGGCCAGAGGCCGGTCCCTGTGTCGTTAGGGGGCCAAGCCATTAGGTGTTCCTGCTTACTCTGCAAATATAACAGGCTTATCACGTAGAACTCTGTCTCCAGCTGGTTTAAAATGTAGGTGGTGCCAGTGGATAGCAGCTGTTCCAGGCTGGGGAGCCAGGAGACGCGGGGACAGCTCATGGTGCAAGGAGGTCAGAGTAGAGCGCTGCATACGGTCCAGTGTGCCCTGCTGCTACTCCATCCCAGCGCCCCCGGGTTCTGAAGGGCAACCTGTCTCCCCAGGGTCCTCAGATGTCACCCTCCCCTTGCCAGCTACAGCCCAGGCAAGCTCAACACTGTCTTTTAGCACATGGGGCCAAAACACTTAGTCACATTGCAAATAATGAATAATTCATACATTTGTAATTCAAATAGTCACGGTGATGCATAATTCAAGTGAAAAGTTGTTATTAGGAATGAGAGGGAAATGGATTCATTTCAGAGATTTTGTTTTTAAGTTTCAAATTATTATTTTCCTCGGATTTCAAGGTTGGGGCAGCTTCTATTTTTGCAGCTGTTTTATCTGAATTGGAGCCGGCTCCATGGCTTCGTGGCAGCTTTGATCAGATAGGGCGGGGCTATGGTTGGGGCCTTTGGTTCAGTAAGGGACATTGATTTGCTTTTCTCATCCAGAGAGCTGAGGTTAGTGTGGACATTCTATTTGTTCTCTTTCTGGGGGCTATGCTATCTTCCTATTCCCAACTATGCTAGCAAATTAAAAATAATTTTTTTATTATGAAGTTCAAACATCCACAAAAGTATAGAATAATATAATATAATATAATATAATAATATAATATAATATAATGATGTATGTATGTGCTACACCCCTAACCCTTTTTTAAATTTTTTATTTGGAAGCAGGATCTCACTAGGTTGCTAAGAGTCTCCCTAAGTTGCTGAGGTTGGTCTTGAACCTGCGATCTTCCTGTCTCAGCCTCCCAGGTACTGGGATTATAGGCATGCACCACCATGCCTGGCTTATTGGTTACTTAAAATTCCACATTTTAAAATAATTTCATTTGTAAATACTTTAGAACGCTAGCTGCTGTTCTTGACTTTTAGGAAGAATGGCTTGCATTCTACCTAAGTCCAGAAAAGACTCCTCACCAGGGCTGTTTGTGGGGCGGTTGTAGTTTCATGGAAGGAAAGGGCAAGTTGCAAGGTGGCCTCACACCCAGTGACATCACACAGGAAACCAGTCCCTTGAAGGAATGCCCCGCGGTGCCTCTTCTCCCCTCCGGCTGTAACCGGGGCCTGGCATCACGGGAATGTGCCGTGTCTGCGAGTTGGTGGTAACATGACACGCTTTCTCTTGGAGCCCATATCAAGTGTTTTGGTCTCTCAGACTCGCCTCCGGCTGGGACGCCAAGGAGCCAGGCTTTTCACAAGCGAGCTTCGCTCTTTTCATATTTTCAAAACACGGGAGACTATAAAAGTTGCCATTAGGGTAATCAGAGTTTATTGGAGCAGAGAGAGGAATGTGATTTTAAAAAAATGACCCCAGATCCTAAGGCATAGGCACATTCATAATCTTCTTAGTGACCTTAGGAATAGAAATGACATTAATAATCTTCTCAGTGACCTATAGAAAGGCTGAGGAACTCATTTGTTGTTTCCACCTACCATCATTCAGATAACATGGCAAGAAAAAAATCCATTTTCAGTATTAAAGGTTGTTTATAATAGGTGAGCCTTGCTTTCCATAATTTACATGTTCTTGATAACACTAAACAGCTTTACTATTTTATTTTGAGGGACTATATAAATAATTTCTGTTGGATCTGAAGTTCCCCAAAAGAGTTTTGAAGTAAATTTACTCAAGAAGCACACAATCCTTTAAAAAATGAATAAACACCCTCTTTATTTATTCATTCATTCATCCATCCATTCATTCATTCATTCATATATTCATTCATTTGACAAGCCCTTCTGAGCTCTGAAGACTTCGATGTGTACATTTAATAACATGCATCCGGCATTGTATGATTGGTATTTTGCTTTTCTAAATAGTGGCCTCGTGAAACTTAATAACTGAAATAGATTAAACCAGGGAAAAGTATATATTAGGAAAACAAAAGCATCTTACATTTGTTTTTACACTTAATGTCTTTTTTAAAAAAATGGTGCTAAGAGAACAGGCTTTGCCCTGTGGTAGGAATGGAAGGGTCCAGGGATTTGCCTGTCTTCATAGCTCTCTGCCAATGACTTGTTCAAGGGGAGGCTCAATTCGATAAAACCATTTTTATCTGGGGAAAGCAGCAGGTTTTACTGTAGATTCCTAAGAGCAAATCATCAGAAGTCAGGGCAAACGGTTGTGTCAGCGTCATCCAGCAGAGATCTGGGGAAGAGGGGAGTGACCACAGACACACACATACACACACAACAGAGGACTAACAGGGCCACCTGCTGTGGAGTCACTGGAGAATGGAAGCAGAGATTTCCTCTCTCTTCTCTTACGCCCCGTGTTTTAATTCATCCCCAGCCTTAGCTGGAGCTATTTTCTGCATCCTTTAAAGGGGAGGCTGGCTCCAAAGCCAGGTCCCCACGCTGCACAAAACAACAGTCTCCATGTTGGGTGGCTAGAACTCGGGATCCTCTCATCTGTCTTGTATCTAAGCCTGGTTTAATTAGAGGCCTGCATGTGCCTGGTGGCTGTCATTTGTGTTTTTATCAACTGCTTTTGTACTTTTTGGCAGCTTGATCCCGCATTTCGGCTTTGGGGCTTCGGAGAGAAAAAGCTCAATAGGACCAAGTCCCTTTTACTCCAGCAGTGCCCTGGGCTCCACGCCTGCTTATTTTCTCTGCTTATCCTTCTTGAACTTTTAATGCTTTGATCTTGGGTTGTTAGCTGTTAATATTCTGCTTCTCAAATTCTGCTTGTTTTTGGAATATTTGAAACGTTACGGTCTCCTTTCCCTCAATTCTTCAGCAATGGGTCTACCTAGCACCAGCGCCTGCTTCCCTACTTACCAGCTCCAGCAGGAAGAAGGGCTTGCTTTTTGCAGTCTGCCCTAAGAGTAGATGGAGTTTATTTGAGCCCATCCAGTTTAAAAATTGTGTCTCTAGCTGGGCGTGGTGGCACACGCTTGTAATCCCAGTACTTTGGGAGGCATAGACAGGAGGATCCGGGTTCGTGGCCAGCCTCAGCTCTCTCTCTCTCTCTCTCTCTCTCTCTCTCTCTCTCTCTCTCTCCTTAGTGAGGCCCTCCACAACTTCGTGAGACCCGGTTTCAAAATATAGTATAAAAAATAGGGCCGGGGGCGTAGCGCGGAGGTTAGAACGCCCCTGCGTTCAATCCCCGGTACCGCAAAAAATAAATAAATAAATAAAATAAAAATTGTGTCTCTTGTTATTAGCTATGGGACAAATAAAATTCCTATTAGTATTCTAGCAGGGTGATTGATCCGTAAGAGGGACAGAAACGCAATGGGCAGTCTCCAAATACCTTGTCATCCTGCTCTGAGTTGGCCTGCCGAATGCCAGATGTTTGCTTTGTTTCTTGTTCTGCCTGGTGTCCCATGGGTCACATCAAAGAACTCTGGCCTACGTATGGAATCTGGCAAATTCTGAAAAATTTCCCTTAGCTATTGAATTCCATGTCTTCCTTTCACTAATAGATCCATAGTCTTTTCCTTCCCAGTTTTCCAAGGTAGAAATTGAATTTAGTTACAGCAAAGCTTTAAAACACAGATGGATTTTGATGGCCTAGAAGCAACTTCTCAAGTGGGTAGTTTTGATTTTTCAAAAAGACTTGTATCTCTATTGCCTCCTTTGGGAATAGGTACACATTCTCCATTTCGGTTGTTTGGCATGTCAACCCCTAAGAGGAGTGACGATGTCTTTGTCTTGTTGTTCTTCTGGTTGGCTCTAACATACATAGCAAATCGCAGTTCTAAAACTGTGTTAGGTGGACATGTCAGCTTTAAAAAAAAAGTATAATAGAAGTTATAAGCACTTGACCAAAGCACAAATTCTAGAAAGAGACCAATTAATCCCAACATCCTTGATATACATAGAACTGAAGAATAGCCAGAGAGCAACATACGCTATCAATTACACTGACACATTCTAAGAAAATATGTATGTAGGAGAAAATACCTTAATTCCTTTGTCAGTTCTCCTTTTTATTTTTCAAGAGTCTGCTTAACTCCCACATAAAGGTATGTGGGGCAGCATTAATCTATGTATCAACCTGTCCATGATTTCAAAGGCAAAGCCAAGAATAGTCTTACCCTGTCACTCTAGGACTGGTTTCTTCCTGTTGCTCTTTTGTTCTTGGAGACATGTATGTTCTCTCTTCCCCCTTGTGGCACTGTGGGCTGGCATGCTTCCCTGGACAGGCACCAGACTCTAACAGGATGAATATTTCCTCCGTGTAATCTGAGTGAGAACCATTGCAAGTGGTGCTAAAGTTACCTTAAACCAAGTTACCCTAAACCAAGGACTACCAGGAGCAAGAGGAAAACAGGATCCATCATTTCAGAGTTCAGCCCAGGAGCCACTGATATGCACGTCAGTTTTCAACAGTATGGATGGGAAATTTTATGGGCAAAGCCATACAATTTGACTTGATCCAGGAAAATGTTTTTGAAGTTTCAGAGGGCAAATTTAATGAAAAAAATATATATTTTGGCTAAAAATAGGATATCTTTTCTAAAAGGAGAGACTTTGGTTATCTTCCAAAATGATTGGGTCACCATATTGTAAGATAATACTTAAATGCAATTAGCTCCTTGTACTATTCAAAGTGTGTGCCAGAAATACATGACTACATCTCGTTCATTATCACCTTTCCCAGTGCAAGGGCTGCCATCAACATCATTTTCTTCCAAGGTCAGCTGTAGTTACTGCACCGAGAACTGTCGAGGTATATTTAACTTTGGGGATGGGTCCAACATGCCACTTTAAAAGACGATCGTATTGTTTTTCCTGCTTTCCATTTCTGCAAAGGCGAAGCTTTGGTCAGTGGGTACTCTACATTTCTGGCTGCAAATAGGTTACCAGGAGCCAAGCAATGTGGTGCCTAATTTCAGCATTCACTTAAGTGAAATTATTTATGACAGTCTCTACAGGTTTTTTTTCTTCCTTTTCCTAAAGGGGAGATGTGTAGTCTTGGCTAGACAGAAGGATATTTGCGTTCAGCTCAGCTACCAATGCATTTCAATATGGCTTTGAAGGTTTCAACTAGGTATGTGTATAAAAAATTGAATGAAATGTGCAGAAAATGAAAAGCAGTCATTGAAAACATCGCTAAATCAAGTTCTCAAATGGTAACAGAGCTTAACATTTTTTCACACCAGCAGCTGAAACAACATTCAAAGAACTCCCTAATACAACAAGGACAGTCGGTCTGCATGAGGCATTTGACCACCCAGGCCACAGACGACCTGGGCAATGGTGATCGGAGGTGAGAGAGTTGTCCTTTCTTTCCATCTAGGTTTGTATTACAAATTGAAAGCATTTTCCAATGGATTAGCATGGGGTGGGGAATCTGAATCATACTTTATGACACGGCAGGACGATGAACTAACGGCAAGAAACACATGCTTTGATTTGGAAGCAAATGGGAGTTCTAGGTCATTACATTTCAGAGCCACACGAGGCTCCGAGATCAGTTGTTTCCATTTCTCTTTACCTACACAGATTCTGCAAACTAAAACAAATGAAGGGAGGTACAGGAAAAGGTTGTCTGAGATGCTGTCCTCATCGATAGGTCAGAAAGCTCTGAGAACCAAATTCCACAGCAGGAATTTAAAACAGGCAAAAAAGAGCTGATGAACCCTCATCATATTACTCAGGAAGCTTTTTCGTGAGGATATATTCTTTTTGGTATTAATGAGATAGTCCTCTGAGATTATATTCCGTGTTGTGTGCTTGTTACTTCACAAAAAAGATGTATTTTATTAGCCTTGATCTCAGTTCAGAAAATGAGTTTGGTGCAGGAGATACTGAATAGAAGGGGGCAGTGGTCCCAATCTAGCAGAAAGATGGATTTATAATACTTTTGATCTTGTTGTTAACTTTGCTTATTAATTAGTAATTCCTAACAGATGTGATATGGATTACTTAGAAAAAAATGATTCTAGCAAAATGGCTTTTCTAACTGCATAGAAACCTGACATAAGAGAAAGAGAGAGAGAGAGAGAGAGAGAGAGAGAGTCGAGCGTGGTGGCGCACGCTTGTAATCCCAGTACTTTGGGAGGCGGAGACCGGAGGATCTGGGTTCACGGCCAGCCTTAGCTCTCGCGCGCGCGCACGCTCTCTCTCTCTCTCTCTCCCTGTCTCTCTCTCCCTCTCTACTTAGTGAGG
>PVJS01022102.1:0-30862 GCA_004027185.1 Glis glis
ACCATTTGGTCCAATCCCCAGTACCAAAAAAAAAAAAAAAAGAACATACAACTGACCTGGCCTGGGGTCTGAGAAGCCTTCTCCAGAAAGCTCTGCTTGAGTTGAGGCCAGAAAGACGGGTAGAAGTTAAGCAGGACTGGGTGGGAGAGTGTTCTAGGCAGAGGAACCATAAGGGCAAAGGCCCTGAGGTAGGAGTGAGCCTGGGAGTAAGAGAAAGAAAAGAGACAGGCAGCTGGGGCTAGCTGAGAATGAGGGAGCCTCAGGGACCAGGCCAGGCAGGCCCAAGTAGTTCTTGGTTGGGATTTGGTCTTCCTTCCAAAAGCCAGGGGGATTCAGGGAGGAGTTTAAGCAAGGGTTAGAGAATAGCAGCACTGAGGTTAGGATCTGCACAGCCCCCTGGCGGGAGGGCTGTGCCATTTCCCCCAGGCTCCATGGCCACCCTCACCCAGCCCTCCCCACTGCCCTCCTCACTTTTTTGTGTGTGGTGATGATGTCACCATGGGGGAGGGGAGGAGTTGCAGGCCTCTAAGCCTCCTTCATCTCCTGGAGAGCTGGGGCAGGCCTGGGGAGGGGGAAGGGAGGAACAAACACAGCACCTCCTTCCCCCATCCCCGCCCCCACAAAGGGCCCTGTCTCCTGCCACCCTAGGCTGTTGGCATGAGTTGTATGTTTAAGAAGATATTTTTATGCAATTTTACTGCAAGACGTTTTATGGAGGGCATCTAATACTACAGCTACCACTAAATCCCTTGGGGGCCTTGGGCAAATCTTCTCCTCTTTGGAACTCAGTTTCTCTATGCATAAAATTAATGGGCAGTGCTGGCTGGTAGAATTTTCTACAGTGATGGGCATGTTCCATATCTGTGCCATCCAGTGTGGTAGCCAGTAGCCACATGTGGCCACTGAGATACTGAAATGTGACTGGTGAGTCAGGCATGGTGGCGCAGGCTTTATAATCTCAGTACTTGGGAGGCTGAGATAGGAGGATTGCAGGTCTGAGACCAACCTCAGTAATTTAGCCAGACTCTCAGCAGTGAGGTAGCACTCTGTTTTTCAAAATAAAATAGAGCTGGGGTATATCTTGGAGGTAGAATGCCCCTGGGTTAAATTCCCAGAATAAGAAAGAAAAAAGGAAGGAAGGAAGGAAGGAAGGAAGGAAGGAAGGAAGGAAGGAAGGAGAAAAGAAAAGGAAGAGAAAGGAAGGAAGGAGGGAAGGAAGGAAGAAAACTAGTGAACCACAAAAGTTGAATTTTTAATTTTAATGTAATTAAATAATCACATGTGACTACTGGCTACCATATTCAACAGCACAAGCAAATGTTAAACTCTGAGACTCTAATGACAGATACAGACCCTTTTCCTAGAAAAAATACCCTGCTCTCAATTTTTTCAGTGATGGTCTCCTCCATCCCATTTCTGCGTGCAGGGTGGGCTGGGAATACTGCAGACTACTGGGGCTCAGGTCCCTGTTCCTTTTTTTCTGCCTTGAAAATGCAGAAGTGGGGCTTTTCCTGAAGGCAGTAGAATGACAGGGATGGCCCCAGGAACTAGCAGACCATAGTTTTAAGCCAGCTTCTGCCCTAGCCTGCTATACCCACCCCCCCCATATATCGAGAGAAAGGCAGGGGGAGTGAAAGTTGGGGTGGATACAGGGGCAATATATATTAGGGACATTTGGTCTCCTTGCTCAGTCCTCTGCCCACCTCCCTGAAATCCACCGAAATTCTGGACCCTTCCCTCTTGGGCACAAAACCCCACTGGAGTATGAGGCTGCGTTCTGGAGATGGGGTTCTGACCTGGGCTTGCAGTGTTTATAAACCAGGGTATTGGGAGTAGGCAGGGTATGAGAAACTGTCTTAGTCCATTTATGGTGTGATAACAAAATACCTCAGACTGGATCATTTATAAACAACTGAAATTTATTTCTCACAGCTTTGAGTGCTGGGAAATCTAAAATTAAGGCCCTGGTAGGTTCTGTATCTTTTTTAAATTTTTTTATTTTTTGGAACTGGGGATTAAACCCAGGAGCATCCTACTTTCAAGCTACACCCCCAGCCCTTTTTTATTTTTTATTTTGCAATAGGGTCTCACCAAGTTGCTGAGGCTGGCCTCAAACCTGCAATCCTCCTGTCTTAGCCTCCCAAGTACTGGGATTGCAAATGTGCGCCACCATGTCAGGAGCAGGTTCAGTATTTTGTGAGGGCTTCTCTCTGCTTTCAAGATGGAGTCTTGTTGCTGCATCCTCTGAGGTAACAAATACTGGGTCCTCACATGGAAGGATGTACAGAAGGAGCACTCACACCCTTAAGCCCTTTTAAAAGGCACAAATCCATTTCTTTTTTTTTTTTTTTTTTTTTTTTGCAGTACTGGGATTGAACCCAGGGGCATTCTACCTCTGAGTTACACCCCCAGCCTTATTTTTTTATTCTTTATTTTGAAACTGGGTCTCACTAAATTGTGGAGGGCCTCACTAAGTAGCTGAGGCTGGCCGCGAACTCGGATCCTCCAGTCTCCGCCTCCCAAGTACTGGGATTACAAGCGTGCGCCACCACAAATCCATTTCTAACCACCTCCCAACAGCCCCACTTCCTAGTACATTGTACTGGGGATAAAATTTCTAAATGAATTTGGGAGGGGGCCCAAACATCCAGACCATAGCAGAGACCTTGGCTAAGAGGGGCTCCCTCAGCCCCAGCCCCACCCTTCTGGGTCTTCCGGCACTGGGAAAGAGGGTGTTCACTGCCATGCTGCTCTGAACCTTCTGCTGGCTGCTGGCTCCTTCCTGCCCAGCACCACCCACTCACTCGAGACGTTGTCACTGTCCAGAGCATCTGAGAGCCACACACTGGCTCTGACCAGGAATGCATACGCCTCACAGGGCTCAGAAGAACCCACTGTCGCCGGGCGTGGTGGCACATGCCTGTAATCCTAGGACTTGGGAGGCTGAGACAGGAGGATCGCAGGTTCGTGGCCAGCCTCAGCAACTTAATGAGGCCCTTTACAACTTAGCAAGACTCCGTTTCAAAATAGAAAATAAAAATAGGGCTGGGAGTGTAACTCAGAAGTAGAATACCTGAGTTTCATCCCCAGTACTATTAAAAAAAAAAGGTCAGGTTTTTTTTTTTTTTTGGTGGTACTGGGGATGAAATCAGGAGTGTTCTACCTCTGAGCTGCACCCCCAGTCCCATTTTTTTGAAACAGGGTATCACTAAGTTTCTGAGGGCCTCACTGAGTTGCTGAGGCTAGCCCTGAACCTGCAATCCTCCTGTCTCAGCCTCCTAAGTCCCAGGATTACAGGTGTGTGCCACCACACCCCGGCTTCCACTGTCAGCTTTGAATGGATGATGGTGTCCATTCAAGGGGAAGAGGGAATATTATCCTGTCCTCTCAGCTCCAGGCCCAAACATCCCCCCCCCCCATTTACAGGGGACAACTTTCACCGGAACTTAACATCCGACCTTCTGATTTTCTCACTGCCTTTCCTGCCCCCTCCTCCCTCATCTCCCAGTGTTACCCCCTTCCTCCTCTGTCTGGAAAGCAGCTGGCTGGCCCTGCCCACTGGGGTCTCTACATCTTTGGCTTCAGCAGAGATGCTGGTGGGGTCGGATTCAGGTTCCTGTGGTAACCACGGTATGGGTCACAGATGGGGAGATGGACCTCAGGAAACTCCTTGCCTTTGGTCTTGTAGAAGCGGAGCCTGTGGCCAAGATTCAGGTGGAAGCACAGCGAGCTGGGGGCAAGGAGGAGGGAAAGATGGCAAGGAACGATGCAAGACTAGGGGGCGCTATGCCTTACTGTCCTGGCCATGGCTTCTCAGGAGCCTCTGGAAGACGCTGCAGGCGGCAAGGAGGAGGCTCACCTCGGGATGGTCCACACCACCTGCCCACCCACCACCTACCACTCGGGGGTCAAGGTTCACCCCAGAGAGAAATCCCACACTTCTGAGTTTTGTTGTCCGGCCCTTGGTGCACTTGGAATCCAGATTCCCCTCTATACCGTGTGGCATTTGGGGTTCAGTCCTAAAGTGGAGGAGTAGTGTCAGAGAGCCAGGAAGTAGTCAGGGATTTGAGAAGAAAGGTTTGAGTCAGTATAACCCAACTTTCACCTCTCGTGCTGTTCTGAGATACCCTCAGGCCCTCCTGTTATATCTGACTTCTACACTGCTATTTGGTGTTTTATTTTACTTATTTTGTCTTTTGTGGTATTGGGGATTAAACCCAGAGGCATTCTACTTCCGAGCTACACCCCCAGACCTACTTTTTATTCTTTATTTTGAAACAGGGTCTCACAAAGTTGCAGAAGGCCTCACTAAGAAGCTGAGGCTGGCTGTGAACCTGCGATCCTACTGTTTCAGTCACTCAAGTACTGGGATTACAAGCATGTGCCACCACGCCCGGCCGTTTTATTTTTTTTCTATGAGAACAAAGTTGTCATACTCCTTTCCCAAGAGGGGTTGGTATGGTCCACTGTAAACAGGTCCCCCTCAAGATTGTGCCAGATATAATCTTAAGGACGATAAAGCAAGAGGCCAATGAGGCAAGCCATAGTCCTGCTGCTGTCGCTTGCCCTGGGCCCATCATTGATATTATCTTCTTCCTTCCCTTCCTCCAGATAGCTCTTTGCAGAGCTGGGCTACTCGTCTGACTGAGGCTATACAGACTTATCTCCTAGAGGCCTATGCTCTTGACCTTTCAGAATGGTCTTGTTGGGGTTGTCGGTCATCAGTTACTACGGGGTAGAGGTTCTAAGAGCAAATCTCCTGGCTGGGTCCAGACAGAGCCCCCCCAGCTTCGCCAGGTCAACCTGCATTGCATCATCAGCCCTGGTTCCTCCTGGCCTCAGGACCGACGACCCTGGCCAGGACAGCGAAGCCCTTTGTCTATTTGTGCACTGGCATGAGGAGTTGGCTCGCCCAGCTTCCGGTTAGTGGAAAGTTTACTGCATTCCCTTGGTAAAAGTTCTACCTCCCTAGAGACAAGGACCTCTAATTGGCAGAGCCTGAAGTTTTGGGGACAGGAAGCAAATATTCCACAAATGTGAGCATAAGATAGGCCACTTCCACATTTGACTCTGGGAGCTGCATTATTTTTAAATAGGGAACACTAAAGCTGGGCATGGTGGCACACGTCTGTAATCCCAATACTTGGGAGGCTGAGACAGGTGGATCGCAGGTTTGAGGACAGCCTCAGCAAGTAGTGAGACTCTCATCAACCTAGTGAGACCCTGTTTCAAAAATAAAAATAAAAGCCGGGCATGGTGGCACACGCCTGTAATCCCAGTACTTGGGAGGCTGAGACAGGTGGATCGCAGGTTTGAGGACAGCCTCAGCAAGTAGTGAGACTCTCATCAACCTAGTGAGACCCTGTTTCAAAAATAAAAATCAAAGCCGGGCATGGTGGCGCAAGCTTGTAATTCCAGTACCTGGGAGGCTGAGACCGGAGGATCCGGGTTCGCGGCCAACCTCAGCTACTTAGTGAGGCCTCCGCAACTTAGTGAGACCCTGTTTCAAAAATAAAGAATAAAAAATAGGGCTGGGGGTATAGCTCAGAGGTAGAATGCCCCTGGGTTCAATTCCCGGTACCACAAAAATAAATAAATAAAAATTAAAAATAAAAATAAAATAGGGCTGGGGGTATAGCTCAGAGGAAGAATGCCCCTGGGTTCAATGTCCAGTACCAAAAATAAATAAATTAATTAATTAAAATTAAAATAAAAATAGGGGACACTGTTCAAAACAAATACAAGAACAAAGAGTTCAAGGCCCAAACCCACAGGCATCATGTTCCTGCCCACATCTTCACTGAGCACTGAGAAGCGGCCCCACTGCTCTGCCAGGCTGGCTGCATCTGGACACTGAGGGCCAACCAAGGTAGACCAATGAGTCTGGAGATCAACATCTCATTATCGCATTATCACATTATTTATTTATTTATTTGGTACTGGGAATTGAACTCAGAGACAAGTCTACCCCTGAGCTACACTCCCAGACCTATTTTATTTTTTATTTTGAAACAGAGTCTTGCTAAGTTGCTGAGGGTGTAAGTTGCTGAGGCTGGCCTCGAACTTCTTCCTGTCTCAGCCTCCCAAGTACTGGGATTACAGGCATGAGCCACTGTGCCTGCCTATCTTACTTTTATATGCAAAAATTTACTCAAAATGTATCAAAGACCTAAATGTAAAAGCTGAAAATATAAAAGTCTTAACCCCGTTTTTGTACTTTCTTGGCGGAAGCACTGTGGACAAGCAAGGAAGATGAACCCAAATCTGGAGGGGGTACTGATTCCTTTAAGGACAAATCACTGTCTCCTCCAGGGCGACAGGAAGGGGCTCGGTGGAACTGACCTGCCATCAGGGGCTTGGATGGTCTTCTGAGGAAGAGAGCCACACTAAAGCATGAGCATTGGTCTTGGCTGTTGGCAGGTTGAACACTCAGGTGGTAGAACTAGTTGAGCCAGGGCAGAGGGAGCCTGTGCTATTAGGCACATGTACAACCTCCATCCCTGGCACCATGACCACTCTCTTCACGGGCTAGCGTGCAGGTACTTAGGGTGGACAGGGAGAGACTCACCAGATGCATCTTTCTGTCTCCTCATCGAGAGTCTCCTGACCACAAATGCTCTTTGGGGTGTTTACTTGAGGCCCAGAGGTTTGCACACTCGGCACCCACTCCCAGGAGTCCATTCATCTGCCTCTTTCCTGGAGCACTTTGTCACGGACCTCTAGTCTTGGTCCTGCAAGCTCCTGACTAACAAAACAAGGCCGTTCACTCTTCCCCAGGACTCAGGGATAGCCCCACTTCTGACTCTCTTTGTGTTGAGGCAGCATGTGTACTACTCCACGTTTTGCACACTGGGACTTCCCTTCCCCACAATGTCTTACTATCCCCAAGAGGGCCATAACGTGGCAGCGGTCACTTCCAACTCTCACCAACATATCACACCGACCCTCTGTGAACCAGGCCCGAGTCCTGTATCTACCAGTTGGTCACAGAAAATCTGGAGGTCCCGCAAGGCTTGTGACCCAATATGGCCCTTCACGTCTATCTGGGACCCCACTATTATACCTTCTTGATGGAAGTTCTGTGGACAAGGAAGATGAGCCCACATCTGGAGAAGGCACTGATTCCATTGAGGACAAGCCACTGTCCCCTCCAGGGGAGGGGAAGGGCTCCGTGTCATTGAGCCCCTGCGACTTCCTCTTTTTTGTGGACTCACTGGGAAGCAGCCTCTAGCCTCTGATCTCCTTTCACACTCTTGCCAGATCAGGCCAGATGGGAGCCGGGCTGGTGCTACCTTCCCAGGTCTCAGAGAGCTCACAGTACTAATCACAATGACAGCATCGCCAGCTAATTAAGTGTTCCTCACGTGCCAGGCATTGGCTAATAAGCTGGGCGGGGAGTAGGGTGAAGAGAGTAAAAAGCCTACGGCACAAATTTCAAGGAGCTTTCAAGGTCATACAAGTCTCAAGTCCTTAAATTTTACGCCTTGGACACCTCACTTACTTCATTTAGTAACTTTCCGACCCTGCTAAGAAGTTTGTAACATTCAGGAGTAAATCTTATCACCCCCATTTTATAGATGAGAAAACTTCAGAGGTCAATTTGCCAAGGTCACACTGTGGGGACTGGCACAGCCATCTTTTTCTGACTCTTCAGCACTAAGCTCTATTAGCCCATTCACCGTAGCCTGGACTGAGCCCCGTGGGCAGCTCCCTGCCCGTAACCTGAAAAATCGCAAGTCCCTAGGCCAGGCTGCGGGACCCGGTTCCACCATATACCTGCTGGGCGCAGGCAGCCTCAGGAATGGGACGCGGCCAGAGCGTGCAGGAAGACGGCGCGTTTCCGCGCATGTCCACCAGATGGCGCGCCAACACCGAGCGCTGACCGCCGGCGGCCGAGTGGGCGGCCTTCCAGCGGCGAGGTGCAGGGAGCCAGGGTCCGCAACCTCCCTCCGCTCCCGCGCGTCCTGTATTCCCAGCCTCCTTCCCCGCTCCTCCCAGGCTATGGACTAGGCGAAGAGGCTTCCCGGGGCGCTCGGGAGAGATTCGTCCTCCTTTTCCGTAGACATTGTCTCCTGGCGATGCCTGGCGCCGGCCAGGCCTCCACAGCACTGCCTCTTCCCTCGTTCCCTTCCCGAAATTCCCCAGGCCCTCTCTCTCACTCCCACCCTCTCTCTCAGCTTCTGCCAGTCTTCCGAGGCAGGGACCATTAAGGCCGATTCCACAGATTTGGTGATGCAAATGAATGTAAATATATGCAAATCGCCATGTAAAGGAGGCTTGCCACTGTGGTTCTAAGTGGCTGTCACAGCTTCTCTGACACCTGTTCTGAGACAGCCGCCCTGCCCCCTCTTGCTCACGCGTCTATCTGCTGTTTGCCTCCCTTCTCCAAGGCCCTGGCTTCTGCCCCCTTTTCTTCAGGGACCCTGGCTGGCTTCTGGTTACAAAGGACCCTTTGGGTCTTCTCTCCAAGCTCCGTAGAGGGGGCAAGGAAGGAAGCGCACCTTACTGGGCACAGACTTTGGAATCTGACAATTTCACCATTTCCTGGCATGTGACCTTGGGAAAGAAGTTTAACTCCTGAGTCTCAGTTTCATCATCGGGATTAATGATGGTACACATCTCTTACGGCTATTGTAAAGATTCCATGCTATGATGCGCATAGATTGCTTAGCAAGGGCCTTGGACCAGAGGAAGCACGTGACTGTTAATGCTACGGTTATCATTGACCTTATAGGTCACCATATGCTGAGGGCTTGGGCTTGAAGGCAGATATGCAGATAGACACAGCTCAGGCCTGTGCACATGTGGGCTCATCCCTCTGCACGCGTAGATGTGGGCGCGCGCGCGCACACACACACACACACACACACACACACACACAGCTGACAGACTCACGCGCTGGCAGGGCGCACGCGCGGGTACACACATTCAGAAACACACACACAGGAGGAGGCTGTGGGAGGTGGATCTGAGTCATCGAGACCAGAGCTGTGGGTGGTGCTTTTGTCCTGGTTTCCGGGGCTCGGCACTCTGTTTCGAACAAGGAAATGTAGGGAGGATGGCACGACTAACCACCAGCTGAAGGGCCGGTGTCCTTGCCCAGGTGTTGTCCTCCTGGGCTCAGCCCAGCTCTGTGTCATCTGGGTGCACTCCTCTGCCCCTGCCCTCCTCTGCTGAGGCCCCGCAGGTGGAGTAGGGCGGGCCCACTGGGACCCTGATGTCAGAGCAGGCTCTGGATGACGTCATGGAGCAGGCAGGCCTGCTGTGGCTGCTCCCAGGAGAATGTTCTGGAAGCTTGGTGGGTGCAGTGGGGCAGGGGAAGTGAGGGTGACTGCGCAGGGTGGTTGTTAAGAACTCTGCATTGGGAAGGAGGTGGACCCAGGTGCAGGCTGTGCCTCTGTGTGACCTTCTGCAAAGATGCCCTAGACTTTCTGGGCCTCAATTTCTTCTGCAGAAGGAAGCCAGTCACACCGAACTTGGAGGTTTTTGTGACTTTTCATTGAGGTAACATGTATAAACATGCACTTGGTTCGGCTCCGCCCAGTTTTAGATGATGCTAATTGAAGGTGAGAGCACCCCCAGCAGCTTCACCTCCTTCCCTCCTGCCCTCCCTCCCACCCATTGAGGCCCGGGGTGAAGGATAGGGACGGTGTCACCAGGTACTTGGGGTTTCAGGAGCCACCTCCTGTGTAGATGTTGGCTGGGATGTCAACAGGCACATGCGTTGTCCAGCTTTTCTTCTCTGATTGGGAGATGCCCGGTCAGGATGGTTTGGAGGCACAACCTTGCTGAGATGGATGCTGCTGTTTGCTGTGCAACTATTATGCACCAGGCACCATGCTGGGAGCTGCCCCACCTGAGCTCTCTTCAACCTCACGACAATGCTGTGACATAGGTATTAGCATCCCCAGTGTACAAGACGAGGAGATGAGTGACTTGTCCCAAATAGAGAAACCGGGATTCCCGTCAACACGGTTCCACACTCTTCCTCTCACCGCAGGCTTTGGCGCTTTTGACTGATCCCCGTGGGCTCCATGGACGTGGCATCAGGATATGGAGTCACTTCCCCGGCTGCGCAGCCCCAAAGCTGCCCAAGACTGGTCCGGCTTAGAGAGGGAGGGGTCTCCAGTTCTCTGACCAGTCTGTTGAGAGCCTGTGGGAAATGACTGAGCTGGTGTGAGCTAGTTCATCTACCGGAAGTGTCCCCAGGTGTGTGCACTTGGCTCCCAGCCAGGGTCTGTGCCATCAGGGAAGGGACACAGGTGCGGGGACACAGGTGCACAGAGGAGGGGGTTGGAGGCAGCCTAGATACCTGCTGGAGGCTCGATCCAGTGCCAGTGGGTGGGCGGGTGGGAGGGGAGGCAGCAGATGGACAGGGTCAGGTGGGGCAAGGATGCTGACTGGGCTCCGCAGTGCAAGGTGATTCGAGAACCTGCCAAGAAGAGCAAGTGTGAAGGAGAAGAATGGGAACGGGGAAAGGAGAGCAAGAGAGGAGGAGAAACTGAGGCAGCCAAGATTGTGTTGTGAGCCAAGGTTGTGAGCCAAGACAGTGAAGTTGGGGTGGCTGAGGAATGGTTAGGTGTGCAGGCTCTGGGGTCAGAAGGCACAGGCTCTTACCCCGGCTCCATCCCTGGGGTGATGCGTGGCTGAAGGTGAGACCTGGCCTTTAGACTCCTCAGCTGCAAACGGAATAATTAGTGCCTCTCCTCAAAACCTCAGGTCCTCCTCCACTGAACCTAAACTTCGTCTAAATCACCAACTGTGGACCTTCGTCACTGGGGTGCCTGGGAAGGCTTGGGAGAAGGCTCGAGGGGCCAGCTCCACTCCAGTCTGACCACGTGTTCTTTTTTTCCCCACGTGATGGCCCAGGTCCACAGGTCTGTCTATCTTGCTCCCTGGCTAAGCACCTGGCACGTAGTAGGTACTCCAAGAATATTCATTGAAAAGATGAATAAGCCATGTCAAGTGGTCGATACAATCAGTAATGGCACCCTTGCTGATTTCCTGTCAGCAAATATGTCTAGTGTCTCTGCCCTGTGCTAAGAAAACAAGGCCCAGTCCCGACCCCCATGATCTCACAGATGAGTGGGTAAAGAGTTTAAAGTGGCAATGAGTGCTACTGAGGTGACTTCAGGGACATTCTCAAACCAAGACCCATAGGAAAAGGTAGCCAACACTTGGAGGAATACAAATGTGTGCAGTTAGGCTGGGCTGGGGAGCTGGCCTCTGGAGCCTTCTGCAGCAGGCCCTTCCCAGCCCCAACAGTGATTAAGGTCCTTGTGGCTGGTTACTCGGCAGTCAGGCCGGAAGAGAAAGCCAGTAATTAACAAACTGGCACGCACACAGTCACATGTCAGCGCGCCCAAGCGCCAGGATAGCTGTCTGTCAGTCGTAGCTGCTGGTGGAATTTTTTAGACAGCTGGGCTCAAGACGGGAAATGAATATAAGTTACATTTCTATGCATCGTTGTTCGTGGTGGTAAAAAAAAATTAATCAGTGACATAGCTGTGACACATACTCATTTAAGAGTCTACAGAGAAATGTTCATTTGTAAAAGGCAGCAAAGAAGAGATTATGTGTCAGCTGGGGAGGGGTGAAATATTTATACAATGGCTAATAAACACCGGTGTGTAAGGGGGTCAATTGATTGTGTCAGTGGCCACATGACAGATACACCATTGAGCGGCCATGGGCACTACCCCTGTGCCCGGGGGCTCCATTCTGATGACAAATAGAGAACATGTTACTGTTAATGCTCCCACCAACCCCTGCACAGCCCTCTTTGCAGGCCGGGTGACGGAAGATTGCTGGGAAGCAGAACTCCCCTGGAAGTTGCCTACCCCCAACTTCATTAAGTTGAACTTGAAGTTGGTAAATGACTCCCCAAATGCCAAAACAGCTGCAAAAAAACATTTCTTTGTATGTGTGCTGGTTTTTAAAACTTCATGTGTCTGAGCTCCAGCGGACCAGGAAATGATTGGCCTTGCTCTCTGCCTCCACCAAGATGAACGCAGCCCCACCCTGCCCCAGGCTCTGCACACGTGTGTGCTGCTCAGGGGTTGATTTGACCTCCTTCTCTGTTGTCACAGCTGAGGCCAAGACCCAACTGGTTCCTCACTTACAATAATGAGTTCCTGTACCCTCCCAGCACACTGATCCTTCGGTGCCCGGATGCCCACCTGTCAATGCCGAAGGAGACAGTAAGTTTCCTTGGGACATTCGTCATTACTAGGCAGGAGGCCCCTGCCTCTCACCCCTCTCCAAGAGCATCATCCTGGTCTGCATGGCCAGTCAAACTTTCCAGAACATTCTATCAGCACCAATTACTACTAGGTTTTTTGGTTTTTTTGTTTTTTTACTGGGGATTGAACCTAGGAGCATTCTACCTCCACCTCCGAGCCACATCCCCATCCCTTTTTATTTGCTTATCTATTTATTTTTTTGTGGTACCGAGGATTGAACGCAGGGGTGTTCTACCTCCGCGCTACACCCCCGGCCCTTTTTTTTATACTTTATTTTGAAACCGGGTCTCACGAAGTTGTGGAGGGCCTCACTAAGGAGAGAGAGAGAGAGAGACAGACAGACAGAGACAGAGACAGAGACAGAGACAGAGACAGAGAGACAGAGAGACAGGGAGAGAGAGCGAGAGCTGAGGCTGGCCGCGAACCCGGATCCTCCGGTCTTCGCCTCCCAAAGTACTGGGATTACAAGCCACTGTGCCCAGCTTTATTTGTTTATTTTGAAACAGAGCCTTGCTAAGTTGCTGTGGGCCTCGCTAAGTTGCTGAGGCTGGCTTCAAACCTGCAGTCCTCCTGTCTCAGCCTCCCGAGTGCTGGGATTGCAGGGGTGCACCACGCCCAGCTCTAGTTTTGAGTCCTGATAATGTACTTGGTCAAGCACTCTACATGCATTATCTCAATGACTCTTCACATAACCCTTGAAGCGGATCTAATTATTGTCCCCTATAGATAAGGAAACCAAAACCCAGAGAAGTAGCCTGTCTGAGGCTCATATTGTATAGACAGAGGTGGGATTTGAACCCATTGGTAGGACTCTGAGCACAGCCTTCTTGGTCCTGCTCATCTGTCTGACCTGTTGGAACTACATGTCTCATGGTTAACACTTGAAAATCTTAATTCCCAGCCTTAATTTAGATTCTAGGTAATTAATTCAGATCCCTGGAAGACTGTAAATTTTGATGGCATGGGCTATCCCAGACTCTGCTAGAGTATTCACTCCAGAAAAACTCAGCTGATTTTTTCGTCTTAACTGGGGCAGGTAGAGCTGCTCCCAGGCCCTGAAGTGTCCCCAACATCCCAGTTTAGAAACATGGGCGTTGTCACCCCTGCAGAGGCTGAGAGAGGCTCTTTCCACTCCCCGACACGCCATCTCAGCCTCAGGCCTGTTGCTGTGATACTCCTCTCATTCTCGTGACATCCAGCATCTGTCACTTGATTTGGGATGGGATGACACTCTGAGAAAATAGTTGCAGATGAAATTTCACACATCTTTGTGAATGTGGAGATTACAGATAAGCACATGTTGCAACTTGTTTTTACTTTTTAAAATGAGATTCCTCCCTTATGAAGTCGTATTCCACCTTAGACTTCCCACTGTGCTGCTGTTCATAACATTAACGAGAGTGATAATAATATAGGGTGTGTTTATTATATGCTAAGTGCTTTGTGTATTTTGGTTAATCCTCACAACAACCCTATTTTACAGATGAGAAAATTAAGAACTAGAGAGAAAAGGTAATTTGCCCATGAATGCACAGCTAACAGGAGTTGGAATATGAACGTAGGGGTTCTAGCTGCAGGGACCCGGTAAGACCTGAGTTCAGTCCTCTTCACAGTAGTGGATCCACCCAACCCAGACCCTGGATGGCTTTAGCCATGTCAGAATATGCTTGTTTCGCAACTGGTCTCACTGTCTTTTGCCTCTGGACCTTTGCAGATGCGATTCCCACTGTCTGAAATGCCCTTCCTTCTGGTATCTCACAGGGGGCTACTGAGGAAAAGCTTCGGCTGTCCCATCTCACCATTCACACGCCCCCAAGCTCTGCCAAGGGGACCCTGGAAGGCGCCCTTCCCACATCCCCATGGCCTGCAGGGCTGGCTCCAAAGGTCTGGCACCAGGATGGACAGTATCCTCAGCGCCCCCCCCCCCAGCCTCTGTAGCATCCTTAGGACAGATCTGACCAGGTCACTCCCCTGCCCCCTCCGGCCCCAGTAGCACACACCTCTCCTCTCCTCTCCTCTCCTCTCCTCTCCTCTCCTCTCCTCTCCTCTTCTCTCTCCTCCTCACTGTTGCCTGTGCTCCAGCCATCCTGTCTCACTTACAGGGTCCCTAACAGCCCTGCTCCCTTTTGCCCGTGGCTTCTTTCACGTGGAACGTTCTTCCCACTTCCTTCTCTGATGTCTGTGCCCTACTCATTCTTTAGGACTCATCTTGGTTTCCCCTTCCAGGAAGCCTACCTAGATTTCCCCCAGCCTGCACTAGCCACTCCAGATCAGGAGACTGAGTTCCAGTGCACTGTGGTCTTCCTAATGACAGGCACAGAGGAAGGCCTCCTGAGGATTTGTCAAATGAATAGATGAATACATGAGCCACCTGGGAGTGTAGAGAGCTACAGAGATTTGCCTAGTGATCCTAGACTCCAAGGGAGAGGTTCTGGAAGGCTCTTCTGAATAGGGCCTCAGTCAAGCCAGGGAGAGCCTGGCAGTAAGGATTAAATTCTGAGATTGTTCAAACAGACTAGGATTGTATCCTGACTCAGAATAGCCTGTGTGACTCCAGGCAACTTACTTAACTTCTCTGAGCTGGGCCACCTCATCTGTAACATAGGGGCTAATAATATTGCCAGTATCATAAGGTTGTGTTGGGGAGTTAAATGAGATCATTCAGCTTGCATAAATGTGCTCAACAACTATTTGTTGTTGTTAAGAGACTGCAACGGGCAACAGAGCCAGGCGGGTTCGCACTATGTAGGTTATTCCAGGCCTCAGCCTCAAGATCCTGGACAAGGGGACGGTTAAGAGCCCTGGACTATCAGAAACCTGTGTTCTGGGTCCAGCTCTGGCTCCCACAGGCTATGTGTCCTCAGACAAGATTCCTTCCTCGCTAAGTCTTGGTTTTCTCCTCTTTAAAATAAGGACATTAATTCCCTTCCCAGAACTACCCAATAGGATTATTGTGGGAGATCATATGAGATAATATATATGAAAATACCTTGAAATGTGCTCAGGGCTGTAGAAATACAAGGGATTATGGTTATCTACAGGCAGTTTGTAGGGGCTTAATTATTAGCATTCATAGGCACTGCAGCTTTGGCGCAGTCCTGCAAATGTACCCTCAGCAGCTCCTAAGCAGGAAGGGCCCCATGGAAAAACTGAGGCTGGGCTGCCAGCATGCCTCCTCGGGCCTGTGGCAGTGGAGGGTGGGCTGGGAAGGTGGCACTGAGATGGGTCAGCAGTGGTGGCTCCACCCGGGGCCTCACCCTCAGCTCTGCACCTCCGCCACCCTTGCAGAGGTGGGAATCTGCAGGCAGGGAGGCAGACACCCTTGGCTTCAGGTATGAAGCACTTTGGATGCTGCCTGGAGTTGGCTCTTCCGGGTTTGCTCCTGGCAGTTCCTCAGGCTGGCGAAGCAGAGACAGGCCCCAGCCTGCAATGACTCGGCATTTGCCAGACCTGAATGGCTGGACTGGGAGAGGAGCGCCCAGTCTCCCTGCGTTTGCAGACCTAGAGCCTGGTTCTCTGGAGGGTGGGAAGGCCTGTCCTTGGAGCCTGAGCAGGGGCAATGTTGGCTTTACTCTGCATCAGGGAGGGACAAGCAAGAAAGCACCCAGGGTGTGGCCTGGGAGTGGAAGGCTACCAAGAAAGGAGATGGAAAAAAGTAGGGGCAAAGGAGTAACGAGCTGGTCCTAAGACACTAGAAGTCATTCACCAGAAGATGGGGATGGAGGACTAATGGGAGGATCTAAAACAAGAGATGAGGAGTCCCAGTGCTTTCATCCAGTTATCTTTCAATATCTTTCTGGAGCACCTAGTACATGAGGGGCACTGAAGATAGAACCGTAAAGCTGGACATGGTGGCACATACCTGTAATCCTAGCTACTCAGGAGGCTGAGGCAGGAAGGGTCACAAGTTCCAGGCCAGCCTGGGCAACTTAGCAAGACCCTGTCTCAAAATAAAAATAAATAAGTAAATAAAAAGGGTTAAGGATTTAGCTCTGTGGTAAAGCACCCAGTTCAATCCTCAGTACCCAAAACAACAACAAAATAGAGCAGCAAATCAGAAGGAGCTGCCTCTGCCCTTGTGGAGTTTAGAATTTGGCAAAAGACACAGATGCAACATGTGCATTTCAAGAGGGAGTGCAACAGGCTTTGGAAGGGAAACAAGAGGCTGTCCCAGCCTCAGCAATGGGAAGGAGTCAATTGGGGTGGAGTCAATTCCATTCAACAAATATTTATTGATCATCTACTACTGATGAACCAATGCAGTTCCTGTCCTCAGAGGATTAGAGTTTAGAAGAGAAATTGTCCCGGGATGAAAGAATTGCACATACAAAAGCAGAGAAAAGAGAAGCCGCAGCAGGATTGAAAAAAGACCTGGACTAGGCAAGGGTGTTTGGGCGTGGCCCAGGGCAATGAATGACGCTCAGATCTGCGAGCTTGAATGGCCACTCTTAAGTATCCATTGTCACCATGGCAGTCGAAAAGTCACACATGGGAGCCTCTGTCCCACATTCTTCACTGTTGGGCGGGTCGGAAAACAGGGGAAGCTGTATCGAAGCTGCATGTCTGAACAGTTGTCTGAGACCGAGTATGTCTGTCATTGACCAAATGCAGAAGTGACTGAATGTATGTGCGTACCTGACGCCTTCTCTCACCTGTATTAGGGTCAGTGAGCTGGTGTGGAATCAATAACAACAGTCCCTCATGTGGGCCTGGCACCTCTGACCATATAAGTTTCACAAGAGATCTCTCCAGGAAACAGAGCCAGGCCTCCTACTCCCACGTCACAGAGAATGATAACAACTGACAATATTGTGCGTCTACTGTGTGGAGGCTCTGTGCATAGACCACCTCGCTGAATACACTCTGCAGCCACCCCTATTTTACTGATGAGAAGAGGCCAAGTAATCACCCAAGGGCACACGGCTTACAAATAACAGAGCTGGGATCCTTGTTCTAGGTCAGCTACTTTTTCCTCCTTGCATCTCTCCCCTTAGAGCTGTAAAGCTGCCCAAAGAGACAGAAACCTGGTTCTGCTAAAACAGCCTCATCTCCTGAGCTCAAATTGTAGATGTTTCCCCTTCCTTCAGACCAAGCCCCTGAGCCTGGCCTTAGGGTAGTACCTCTGAAATCCTGAGCATCATTTGCCTGAATGCTGCAGGTCCCTGTCAGCAGCAAGCCCTAGTGCTCCCCTAAATGTTTCCAGAGCAGGGACCCCTCCTGCCTCCATCTCAGAGCTTTACTTAGTCACAGCAGCCAGGGGAGGCAGGATCAATGTGCAGAGAACTCAGTAATAATCCCAGCACAGGCAGCCAGGCTGCTGTATAAAGACAGATTAAAAACTCATCGGGTTGAGATGAGGAAATAATTCAGCCGCCCTCCAGAGTGGGAAAGCCTGGGGCTCCGCTGTCAGTGATGGCAGCCACTCTGGCCGTGGGAAGCTGCACCCCCCACCACCACCACCTTAGTTCCGCCCCCAGAGCCACCTTCCTTTGTTGCCTGCCTTGAAGCCAAGGCTGACAAATCCTGGTCCCCCTGGGAGCAGTGAGGGGGAGGCAGGCTGGGGAAGCCGAAAGCACAGTTGCTCCCTAGCTCCACGCCTGGGTTTATTTCCTCTGCAACACTGACATTATTTTGCTCATTTATTTGTTTACTTGCATGCTGTCTCCTCGCCTAGACTATAAGCCCCGCAAGGCCAGGTACCTGTCCATCTGCGTACTGCAGTATCCCCAGCTCCCAGCACGCAGTAAGGATTTCTTAACAGTTCAGTGAATGGATGCATGGATTGGAATCCTGGCTCTTGCCACGTCCAGCTATATGACCTCACTGGGTCTCCGCTCCCTTAGCTGTAAGATGGGCAGTGTAGCATCCCCCAAAGGAGAAAGCCCAGAGGTCCCGGCTTCTAGGAAGCGCTTGATTAAGGATTCTGTTAAACTGATTTCAGAAGAAAATGGAAACCATGTCTAAGGCGCGAGGCGCCAGCAGGGGGCGCCCTTGTGCAAGGCGCGGGGCGTGCAGCGCCTTCTGCAGGCTCCCGGGTGAGCGCTTCCAAGGCTGCCTCCACTCTCCCCGCCCCCACCTCTGAGGGGTTACCTCCTCCCCTCTCCATCCCGTTCACACGCCCACCCCCACTCCAGCGCGCGTCCCGGCTCCGGGGACTGTCTCCGCAGCCCTGTGCCCCCATCCCCCCGCCGGCCCAGACTCCTTCCGCCCACGCGGCCCCATATGCTGGGAAGAGCTTCCCACTCCCCATCTGTCAAGCCGCTTCCTTGCCCCCATTCCGGCTCCGCCGCGGTCCCCTCCTCCAGGAAGCCGGTCCTGATTGAGAGGAGAGGTGAGCCGACGTTGCCGGTCACCCGTCCCCCAGCCCCACTCTTCCCCTAGCGAGCCTGGGGAAATGCCCGCTGCCCTGTGCAGGCGACCCCCGGCGCCCAGCTCAGCCTGGAGTCGGGTTTTCGAACAGATGCAGAACTCTCTGAGCCTCGGATCAGTGGGGGAACCCTGCCGAGGCGGCGAGCGGGGAGGGCCCTCGAGTCAGGCCCGGCTGCGGGGCGTCGCTGGCGTCCGGGGTCACGCTCCGAGCAGTCAGCTAAGGGACCCTGCGAGCACGCGGGGCCAGTGTGGGAGCACCGCCACGAGGGGCGGGCAACGCAGGCCCGGGGAGCCGGGTGCGGAGGAACACAGACTGCTTTCCTCGCCCGAAAGACCGGTTTCATTTTGCAGATTGATTATTGCTGCGTGTGTGTGTGTGTGTGTGTGTGTGTGTGTGTGTGTGTGTGTGTGTGTTCGCGCTCGCGCGTGTGTGTGCTTGGGCGCTTTTAGGTTTTTCAAAAATGTACCTTGCTTGTCTAATGAATGTTTGATTGCACCTACATCCGGAGGCTGTTTTAATGAAAGGTGAAGGCTCCTAGAGGGAAATAAATAAATAAAGGATCCCTCGCCATCCCTCGGCACCTCCTTCTCCCAACAACTCTCCATCCACAGCTGTCTTCTGAAACCCATGCCCTCGCGGAAGAATTCTGTTCCTATTTGAATGTTCCTATGTAAAAGATGCTTCTCTCCTGGGGAGCTCACACCCTTCAGTCGGTCAATCTGGGGGCTTTTATTAAGGCTGCGAAGGGGAGATGAATGAGGAGAGGAGGCTGGGAGAGAGGAGAGGAGTGAGGACGGAGGATGGAGGAGCGGGGAGCCCTTCCTCTCCTGCCTGCAGGCCCGACTGCGGCTTGGCTCACTTGTTGGGTGCTAGTCCTGTGCCAGACTTTGGACTGAGAGCTGTGCACCATGCGGAGAAAGCAGGCACAGGGTAACCCGGTGTCACTACCACATTCTGAACTTCAGAAAGCCTTGGTTTTCTCATCTGTAAAATGGAGACAATCGTATTTATGGCAGGGATGTGTTAGGCTAACTAAATGAGATAATGCATGTATGCAAAAGGCTTAGAGTATAAAGTGAGCACTCAGGGTCTGCTGGCTGGCTATGAATATGTGCTACATGGGGAGCAGAAGGGCTGCAAGAAGGGACAGTGGTGGAGCACTGACCTAGGAATTTAGTAAAGCGTGCATAGAAGCCTCATTCCTCTTGAGGGTGGAACTTGTGTTTCTGTCCCATTCAGGGACTGTTCTTCTCCTGTGGATACAGCCATGGCAAGCAGACCTGGTGTCTACACAGAGAGCTCCTGTCCAGTGAAGGGGACCCAGGTCCACAAACAGACAGCCCACCACGTGGACAGAACTGGGACAGAGCAAGCTCAGCAGTTGTAGGAACATGGAGCAGGGGTACTCCACCCCTTCCCCGCTTTCCACAGGAAACCAATTTAGCCAGACATAGATATGGAGGGGGCTGAGGCTGTGTGAAGGTTGGGAGGGAGAATGTTCTAGGACTGTGGGATTGCCTGTTGCAGGGCACAGAGGTTAAGAGAGTGGGGTCATGGATGATTGTAGAACTAAAATTTCAGTCTTCGGTGGTGGATAGAGAAACAGCTTTGGTTGGATGCCTGGGTTCAAATCCTGGAGTTGCCATTTCTTTACTAGCTCTGTTACCTCAATCAACTTATTTAACCTCTCTGTGCGTCAGTTTCCTCTTCTGTAAAAGGGGTATATTAATAATAAGTGGTTAGGGTAGCTCAGTGGTAGAGTGCTTGCCTAACATGTGCAAGGTTGAATCCCCAGTATTGGAAAGAAAAAAGCTTCATTCAACAATAAGGGGTTAATAATAGTACCCATGTCCTTGGACTGTTGCGAAGAATGAATGAGATGGTATTTGCTAGCAAGAGGTTAACATCCCATAACTGTTAAATAGTGTTATTATCCACTGCTCCTGGACATTGGGCAATGGCGTGGGGAGGGTGAGAAGTGAGTAGGAGGTTCGGATCATGAGGATCTTATAATCCATGGGAAGAGATATGCAAACCTAAGAGCAACGGGGAAATAGTAGAGTAACAAGATCAAATCCGGATCACCCTTGGTGTCATTCCTGGCTCCTTTCTCTCACACCCGCCACCACACCTGCAGTTCATCAGCAACTACTGTCAGTTCTGCCTTTAGAACTCCCATATGGGACCACTTCTTTTTTTTTTTTTGTACCAAGGATTGAACCCAGGGGCATTCTACCTCCGGGCTACACCTCCAGCCCTATTTTTTATTCTTTATTTTGAAACAGGGTCTCACTAAGTTGCAGAGGGCCTCACTAAGTAGCTGAGGCTGGCTGCGAACCCAGATCCTCCAGTGTCAGCCTCCCAAGTACTGGGATTACAAGCGTGAGCCACCACGCCCGGCTTTCGGACCACTTCTTACCACTTCCACAGCCACCACCTGGTCCAAGCCATTGCCGTCTCTCCCCTGCATTGTTGCAACAGTGTGCTAAGTGGTCTCCCTGCTCTCACCCGTCCCCCTACCATGCAGCATTCTTCATGCAGCAGGTAGAGGGATCCTATAAGACAGCCTCCTCCTCCTCTGCTCAAACCCTCAATGGCCCCACATCTCGCTCAGGCCAAAGCCAATGATGGTCTGCAGACCCTGCAAGGTGTGGCCTTCTGCCAAATCTCTCCCTCTTCTTTCCTCTCGATGATTCCTCGGGCTCTGTGCACTTCCTCAAAAGAGAACTTGCTGAGCAGGATTTTGCCCTTGCTGTTCCATCTGCCTGGAACAGCTCCAGGTATCAGCCAGGCTCACTCCCTCACTTTTTTCAGGCATCTGCTCAGTGAGTGCTTCCCTCCCAACCCTGCTGTATAATAACAGCCCCGTTTCCTTCCTGTGCACTGCCTGGTTCCCTCCTGTGCTTTGTTTCTTTCTATAACGATTATCACTATCAAATACTGTCTGTTTACTTGATTACTTATTGCTGGTCCCTCACCTCCTCATTGGAATATAAACTCCATGAAAGCAATGGTTTTGTCGAGCTCATTGCTGTACATCCTGCGTCCAGAGCAGTGCCTGACACAGTGGGCTCAATAACTCTTTGTGACAGGTGTGGTGGGCCACACCTGTAATCCCAGTACTCCGGAGGCTGAGAGAGGAGGATCGCAGGTTTGTGGCCAGCCTCAGCTACTTAGTGAGGCCCTCTGCAACTTAGTGAGACCCTGTTTCAAAATAAAAAATAAAATAGGGCTGAGAGTAGAGCTCAGAGGCAGAATGCCCCTGGGTTCAATCCCCAGTACCACAAAAACACAACCCCCCCACAAAACTCTTTGTGGAATAAATGAACAAGTGGATTAATGAATACACATCAGAGAAAGACCACTCTTAGGCACTGCACAGATTGGGCAGGGCATCGCAGAGGCAGGGAGGGAGGCTTGCAGGGAGAGAGATGTGGTCCTCTCACAGGGACCAAGGCACTGGAGAGGAGAGGGTTGTCTGAAGAGAGATTCAGGTGTCATCCGCATGGTTGGGGGCTGTCTGGCTGTGGGAGAGAGGATGAGGCGGAGGTCAGTGGTGATGCTGGTTTCTGGCTCAGGCATGTTGGGGGGTAGTAGTGTCAATTATTGAGCCGGCAAAAGGGGAATGAGTTGGGGTGAGTGGTGCTGAGGCAGGCATCTCAGAGCCTCGGCTGCTTTTTCTGTGGAGTGGGGAGGGTGACTAGGGTGGTTACAGACACGGAGAGAGAGGAAAGTAATGGAAGCTCTTTGTACGCATGCCCGGTGGGTTCCAGATGTGAAGTGTTATTGTTGTGGTCTGGCAGGTAGGTGAGATGACAACCTGCGGCAGGATCTAATCCAAGTCTGGCCCAGAAGGAAGAGCACACGGGATGCTTGATTCAGTCGATACACGCAGTAGGTGGTCAGGGAGAGGAGAGATCCATGTGGTCTGAGCTGTCACAGGCTGCATTGGAGGGGGGACTTGGCTAGATCCTGGAGTAAGAAGAGAGGGGACCAGAATAACATCTGGGGTTTGGTCAGAGGCTCACAAGCAGAGAGGCTGCAGGGTAGCTTCAGATTTGGGGATGAGAAGGGAGCCCTGGGCATAGGATGGAGGATGATGACCACTGTGGACCTCCTTCTCCAGCTTCCCCCGCCACATGAGAGAAGTGGTAATTCCCAGACTGGTGAAGGAGAAGGCAAATGCTGGGAGACTGGTCGGAACCCCTCAGAGTGCAGCCAGAGGGCCTCTGCCTCTCCATAGCTTCTGATTGGTTTTGCTCATGCCCATACTAGATGCCAACTACAGTGGAAAACAGAAATTCTCCCCAAGTCCGGCGTGGTAACACACACCTGTAATTCCAGTACTTGGGATGCTGAGACAGAAGGATCACAAGATCAAGGACAGTCTCAGCAAGTAGTGAGACTCTCATCAACCTAGTAAAACCCTGTTTCCTAATAATAAAAAAAATAGGGCTGGGGGTGTAGCTCAGAGGTAGAATGCCCTGAGTTCAACCCCCAGTGCCACAAAAAGAAGAAAGAGAGAGAGAGAGAGAGAGAGAGAGAGAGAGAGAGAAAGAAAAGAAATCATCTCTCCTGTCTATCAGGCACCTACTAAGTGCCAAGTAGTCAACTGTGAACCTATAGACTTGCCCCCTGCCCTCTGAGAGTTCAGAGTCTAGTGGGGAGAAGAGTATTCAGGTGTGTTTCAGCCTGCGCGAGGGAGACACTGCCACCCTCCTCATCTCACAGAGGAGAGGCTCATACATATTAAGGTTGCCCTGGTGGTAAGCGGTAGAAGCAGGGACTGGACCCAGGTAGGGACTGAACCCAGAGCCCTGGCTCCTAACCACTGACCACACTGTCCATGGTCAGGGAGTCTGTGATCCCGGGGCTTACAGGTGGCAGGGGACAGACATGTATACTCCTGTCACCAGATCCTTGTGATCTCGGACCCCTGAAGGGATCACCAGAGAGAACTGGGAAATGGGGGAACTGAAGGAACCCCTTAGAGCAAAAAATGCTCTTAGAGGAAGCCCACGAGTATTACCTCATTCATTCTTTCTTTTACTTATTTATTGTACAGATATTTATTTCACCCCTTCTATATTCTAGGCACTGTGTGATAGATGCAGGTAGGAGATTTGTTATTAATTCACTCAACAGCTATTGAACACCTGCTATGTGCCAGACACTGTGCTAAGCCCTGGGGGTACAAGAGGAAACAAACAGACCAAAATTTCTGCCTTGGGCTTCAGGGATGCAGCTCAGTGGTGGAGTGCTTGCCTAGCATGCGCGAGGCCCTAGATTCAATCTCAGCACCGCAACAAAACAAAACAACAAAAACCATCAACGCTCCCTGCCCTCAGGGAGCTTATATTCTGGTGGGAAGACAGATAATAAACAAGATAATTTTTTCTTTCTTTCTCTCTTTTTCTTTCTCTTTCTTTCTTTTTCTTTCTTTCTTTCTCCTTTCTTTCTCTTTTTTTCTTTCTCCTTTCTTTCTCTTTCTTCTTTCTTTCCCTTCCTTCCTTCTTTCTTTCTCCTTTCTTTCTTTCTTTCTTTCTTTCTTTCTTTCTTCTTTCTTTCTTTCTTTCTTTCTTTCTTCTTTCTTTTTCTTTCTTTCTCTTTCTTTCTTTCTTTCTTTTTCTTTCTTTCTTCTTTCTTTCTTTCTTTCTTTCTTTCTTTCTTTCTCTTTTTTCGTCCCACTATGTTGCTGAGGTTGTCCTTGAACCTGCAATCCTCCTGTCTCAGCCTCTCAAGTACTGGGATTACAGGCATGCACTACCACACTAGGCCCTGTTTTAAAGTTTGTTTGTTTATTTATTTATTTATTTATTTATTTTGCGGTCCCGGGGATTGAACCCAGGGGTGTTTTACCTCCGAGCTACACCCTTGGCCCTATTTTTTATCCTTTATTTTGAAACAGGGTCTCACGAAGTTGCGGAGGGCCTCACTAAGTAGCTGAGGCTGGCCGCGAACCTGTGATCCTCCAGTCTCCGCCTCCCTAGTACTGGGATTACAAGCGTGCGCCACCACACCCGGCCTGTTTCAAAGTTAAGGGGAGAAAAAATAAAATCGGTCTGGGGTATAGCTCAGAGGTAGAGCACCCCTGGGTTCAATCCCAGATACTCCCCCTGCCACACACACATACACACATGCTGTAAGAGACAGCTGGAACTTTTTTTTGTTTTTGTTTTTGCTTTTGTGTGCAGCAGTTTACTCAGTTGTTCCTTTGGACTTGATGCCTGTGGAAGAGGGGAAGGAGGCAGAAATGGGTAGAGAAGCCACACTGGGGTACCCCCCAACACCGGCCTGGACCAGCCTGTGGGATCTTGAGCTAAAAAGGCTCAGAGTTGGGCTGATGGCTGGTCCTTTGTACCCCACATCAGTCTCTGATGTGTAGACTTCAGCAAAGGGCACAACCTTGGATGAGGCCCCGGAGGGACTGGGTGAGGAGACTGGCTGGCAACGGTGTCCAGCACACGGGGCAGCAGGCCTTTCCCTGGAGCAGGTCTGGATAGTAGTTCATACTGTGCACCCATGTATTCAGGCTGTTCTTTTGCCCATCATAGTATTTATGGAGGGTTTTTTTTTAACCATAAGTAATATAATTTGATTCATATATAATTTTGAAAAAAATCACTCTGATTTCCACATGCAAAGAGATGGGGAGGCAGGGGGAGAACGAGGGAGACGAGTTCAGAGGCTGAGGCATCTGGGGGTCCTGACAGGACCATTTGAGAAGCAGGGAAGCAGGCTTTATGAAGCTTAGCTGGGCTTGAGGCCTTGTCCCCCAAGAGAATCGCTGGCACAGCTAGCAGTCCCTCTGAGTGCTGTGTTAAGGCCATCCTGTGACTTGAGCCACCAAGGTAGCGAGGGTAGGGGTGAGGGGGTTGTCCCGGGAGGTCAGTTCTTCTAGAGTCAGGAGCCTCAGCTCTGTGGACACGCCTTTCTCAGCTTTTGCATTTCCTCCTCTCTTTCCCTTTCTATTCTTACCTCTGTTTGCTTGCTGGGTTTCCTTATAAAACCAAACCAAACAAAAAAACAACTCTTACCCTGTTTGGCTGAAGGAGAGGAAAGGAGGTGCATCTGCACTGGCCAAGGCCGGCTGCCAAGCTCTCACCCCTACTGCCCACCCCAGCCCTGGGCCCAGAATGGGTGTCGGGAACCTGGCCCAGCCAAGAGGAGGGGCCTCCAGGAAAACCAAGAAGTAGAGAGGTCGGCGTACCTGAACCTTCTGCATGGAGTGAACCTTCTGAAAGGGGGTTGAAGGATGGAGCTTGGAGATTTCCTTGGGCAACCATTGGCAGGACAGGATGCACCTGGTTTCCAGTACCTGTAACACCTGGCCCCTGGCCTTGCGAGGTCATGGCTGGTAGGCCCAGGCAGCTGTTTCTCACTTCACCAAATGAATGAGGAAGCTGCTTAAACCACCCTGCCCTGCCTTTGTAATGCCAGGGAAAGTCAAAGCTGCGTAGAGTGGGACAGACCCTCCCAAGAAACCTGACCTGCAGGACCCAGGCATTTGCGAGCACCTGCTGTTCCCACTCACGTGAACATTCCCCCAGCTCTTCCGTGGCTGGCCTGATCGCCTTCGTCCTTGTATCAGTTCAGTTCTCAGGCTATCTCAGCCACCCGGTCCCAGACGGTCTTCCTGCGCCCTTCCTCCCTCCGGATTTTTCCCTACAAAGCACACATTGCCATCTGAAATCATGTCTTCTAGTCACTTATTAATCATTTCTTGTGTGCTTCCTCGGACTGGACTGTAGGCTTTATCAGGCCAGGCCATTTGCCTGTCTTGTTCATCTCTGTATTTTCAATGTCTAGAGTTGTGCCCAGCACGTAGTAAGCACCTAATAAATGGTTTGTAAAATGAGAGATTAAATTTCTTATTTCCCCTGCTTACTTTTCTCAAAAAGGTCGAGGAGAAAATCACACCTGTGTGCATATGTATGTCCATAGAAGGACAGTCTCTCCAAAGAAAGAGGTTAGGGACAGTCCCAGAGTCCAGTGTGTGTGTATGTGTGTTGGTGAGAAGAGAGAAAGCCATCAACTGCAAGCTGAGCTTCCTGCTATACCAAGTGCAGGGACTCCCTGAGTCTGCTCAAAGGCCAGCTTTCTGGGGAAGCAGGAAAGGGAGAGGGGAAGGAGAGAGGGATTCTAAAAATGATCCCTCAAGCTACATCAGCCCTTGCAAGGCCTTAGGCTGCCAGCGGGGATGCCCAACCAAGGATGACCACATCATTCCCATGTTTCCAGACCATTGGAACTCTAGCTGTCCCTCCTTCTAGAGAGGTGTCAGTGTGAAGAGGGAAAATTTTCTCTATCAAGTGTGACCCGGGGTTGGTGATGAATACCTGAGATGTTAGGATCAGCTAGAATAACATGTCACATGGTGGGCTGAGTTCTGGAATGCCCAATTGGGTAACTGGCAAATTGAAAGTCTGTTTCATATTATAATGGTTAAAGAAAAAGGGAATTATCTCATGGCTTTCTTTTCGTCTATCAAGGTGTCAGCCTATGCTAATTACCTGGCAGAGGCTTCAACGGGAAGAGGAAGAACAACTATTATATTGCTGGGGAAAGATTTATCTCGCGTTATTGGCGCCAGTCGGAGGATGAGGTGGGGGTGGTAGAGGGTCACAGAGGCAAAGTAAGAACTGTTCCTTGACTTGGATGGAATTAGAAATGGCTTTGAGCTGAGGTTTTTATCCTAAGATTACAAATAATAAGCCTTGTTGGGAGAGGCTTTGCTTTGAGCTTGTAGGCCAAAGGAGGGGGCAGTGTGGGCAGAGGACCCCGGTTTTCTGGGAGACGGTGGGGAGGGGTCATGCTGGTGCAGCCCACTGGGGGCACGAGACCCCATTCATCACTGACTGCACTGGGAGCTGTATAGGAGGGGTAAGGGGCTCGGCTTCAAGAGGAATCCTGGCTCCACTCCTAGCCACCGTCTATGGCACATGCTCCATCTTTCAGAGTCTCAGTTTCCCCACCTGTGGGGAAAACCATCCCTCCTTTGTATGCTTACTGTCAGACCTAAGTGGAGTCACATACATGAAACTATGCTCTGTGTGGCTCAGCCAACAGTGGCACCTGTGGCTACTGCTACTCAACACGGGTTTTCTGAGTAGCTACTGGGGTTGAGGCACTAGGGAGACAAAGAGGAATGAGAGAGAAGGCTCTACGTGCCAGGGACTTACCACAAAATGGAGGCCCTGTATCTCCTTTAGCTCCCACTCCTCCTCAGGAGGCCCAGAATACGGAGAAAGGGGTCCAGGGGACAGGGCCTTCAAGCTTGCATGAGGGTGTACTTGTACCCATTAATATGATAATAACAAGCTGGGTGTGGTAGCGTGCCCACCTATAACCCCAGTACTTGGGAGGCTGAGACAGGAAGATTGCAGGTTCAAAGACAGCAATGCAGCAAGTCAGCAAGGCCCTCAGCAACTGAGATCCTGTTTCGAAATAAAAATAAAAAGGGCTGGGGGTATAGCTCAGAGGTAGAATGTCCCTGGGTTCAATCCTCAGTACTACAAAAAGGGGGGCCAGATCCAATGAGTTGACTCTCACGGGTTGCCCCCAATGCCTGTGTTGAATCCCAGCTGTCCCAAGCCCCCCCCCCCCCGCCTTGAGGATCAACCGGCTGGGGAGTTAGTGAGCTGGAGAGAGGCAGCCCGACTTGGCGGCAAGTGTGCCAGCGGTGGTAGCAGAGATCTGGGTTCAAATCCTGCCCTTTACACTTACCAGTGGTCTGGACTTGGGCCAGTTCTGTAGCCTCACTGTGCCTCAGCTAAATAAAGCTAACAAGCCCTAACTGTGGGACCGTCGGGCCGACTGGAAACAAGACATTCAAAGCAGCTGGCACACAGTAGGTGTTCCCAGATGGTAGAAGTGATTACTAAAATAGGCCAACCTTGCCAGCTGTGTCTGATTCAGTCCTGGCCCCAACCCCCATGTCCTGGAGCTGGCATCCTCTGGGGATGGCAGAGAAGGGATGGGGGTGCCACCAGGTGGGTTGTGTGGCAGGCAGAGACTTTGAGCAGGTAATGGCTGTCAGAGACCAGCAAATCACAGGTGTCTGAGGAACAACAGGAGTTACACTCAGACACAAAAGAACAAACATGCAGCACAAGACGTTTTGCCAAAGCAAAGCTGTTTTGATCGTTCCCGGATGTGACACATATCGCATGAGGAAAGAGAGCCTCTTGCACCGAAGCTGCCTAATTGACAGCCGGCGGCTCTGGCAGAGTGGCACTGGGCAGGGAGGGGGTGGGGACAAAGTGGCCCCCCTCACACTGCTGGTCTCCCCCTGGCCCCAGGCAAGCCTTCATCAGCTAGACACTCTCCGCAGATCTGTCTGTGGGGCTGGGGAGGCTCATTACTCCTGATGCCTCCAGATCCAGCCCCAGCCTCTACCTCTCCAGCTCCATCATGCATGGCTCCGGGAACCCAGGCTACGTGCCAGTCTAATTGAACTTCTCGGCTTTGCCAAATGCACCAGGCTGTCTCTGGTCTCTAGACCTTTGCATATGCTCTTCTCTCTGCCTTGGAGACCTCTCCTATGCCCCCTTCCCATTCACCTGGCCGGTAATGGCCCTGCCTGCTTAATAACAAAAACAATAGCAGCTTACACTTATTGAGCACTTACTCTGGGCTATATTATCTTCCTTAATCCTTACAACAACCTTCAAGGTAAAAATAATGACAAACATGTAGTAACTGTGCACCACTGGCCAAGCACTATTCTAACTGCTTTGAATGAATTAACTCATTAGTCCTCACAACCCCTGGGGAAAGTAACCATTATTATTCCTATTTTATACATGAGGAAACTGAGGCACAAGAGGCCAAGTAACTTATCCAAGCCACCAGCTCAAAGTAGCAGAACCCAGCTTATGGCTGAGGCACCTAACTTCATAACTGGAGTTCATAACTACTCCTCCACCTGCCCCCTGAAAGACTCAATCCAGGCGCCTCCTCCTTCCAGAGCCTCGTCTTTTTCCTGATTGAGTCAGGAGCTTCCCCTGACCCCCCTACGCAGTCTGGACAGGAAACTCCTGAGAGCAAGGGGGTCCTCCTAGGCCAGCACTGTATTCCCAAAGCCTAGCACAGTGTCTGGCATGTGGCAGGGGCTGCATATATATTGAAAGCCTTCACGAATCCAGCTACAGCATGTTCATTCTCTGCATCTCCCTTTTCAATCACAAGGACTGTTGAACCATATATATTAACTGGGGTCAAAAAACTCAAGCACATAAAATCTGGGTTCTCATTTTTGTATGGTGGAGTAAAAAACACTATTTTTTTCTATCCATCTGAATTGATATAGAAAGTACAGTTGGTGAGGCTTTTGCTGAACACAACTGACTCCATACCGACTGAGGAAGTTCCAAATAATCACGGGACAGTCACTTCCTGACACTCCTGTTTCGTTTTGAGAAATGGGACTTGGGTGTAGGACAAGAGCTCCTTGCCAGCCCTCTATTATGTCATGTCTGAATTTGTGTTTCTCATGGGGAACATTAAGAAGGGTGTTACCATACCCATTTTCTTTTTGGGGGGCAGGGGGGTACCGGGGATTGAACCCAGGGGCATTCTACTTTTGAGCCACACCCCCAGGCCTATTTTATTTTATTTTGAAACAGGGTCTTGCTAAGTTGCTGAGGGTCTCGCTAAGTTGCTGAGGATGGCCTCTAACCTGCGATCCTCCTGTTTCAGCCTCCCAAGTACTAGGATTAATACTCCCACTGGGATTACAGATGTGCACCACTACACCCGACTACCACACCTACTTTCTGCTCAACTTTGGTCACATGCTCAAAGGTCAAGGGGCTTTGAGAGAAGCTGGGAACCAGCCAAGAGAGGGAGGAGCTCTGATCTCATTCCCCACGTAGTTTCTATCCTTAAATCATCACAACACCTGTTGCTTAAGCAAACTCTAGCACCAGAGTTTACTTTCCCATCGCCAAGGTTAACTATTGTTGGCTAATGCCTTTTGCAGAGGCGCTAACATAACAAGCTCTTCTCTGCCTTGGGAGGGGCTGTGCAGGAATGGGAGAGCTGGACAGCTCAGAGGAGAGTGGAATTCCTGGCAGCCAGGCAGGTCTTTGAGCAGGCTCCTTGAGGACCTGGTATTTGGCCCCTGGCTGGCTTCTCCTTCTTGGTTATGGAATGTAGAAATACCTTATGCACCTCAGCCTGGATTTACCCTTTGGCCCAATGAACAGTGTGTGTGTGTGTGTGTGTGTGTGTGTGTGTGTGTGTGTGT
>PVJS01022103.1:0-30863 GCA_004027185.1 Glis glis
TTTTTTTTTTTTTTTTGGTATTTGGGATTGAACCCAGAGACATTCTACCTCTGAAACAGGGTCTTGCTAGATTGCTGAGAGTCTCACTAAGTTGCTGAGGCTGGTCTCGAATCTACAATCCAACTGTCAGCCTCCCAAGTACTGGGATTACAGACATGCACCACCATGCCCAGCTCTGGTAGACTCTTGACTCATGCATTTTTCAGTATTCGCTCATGTATCTGTTTGTATATTTATCCATTCTCCCATCAAACATTTTTTGGGCATCTGACATGTATGTGCCAGGTATCGAGCTTGCCTCTGTAGATTCAAACACAGGTAAAAGCAGTGTCTGCCCAAAGGAAGGGCAGTCTAGGGGTGGTCCATTTTCAGCAGCATGGAGGATACCTGGTAGAACAAGCCAAAGGTTTAAATGGAGAAGTGAGAAATGTAGATACGGTTGCTAGCAAGGGCAGGGCCAAGTTTTATGGGCCCTGCAGATTGTACTATTTTGTGTGTGTGTGTGTGTGTGTGTGTGTGGTGATGGGGATTGAACCCAGGGGCATTCTACCTCTGAGCTACACCCCCATCTCATTCTAGTTTTTTTTATTTGGAAACAAGGTCTCACCAAGTTGCTGAGAGCCTCACTAAGTTGCTGAGACTGGCTTTGAAGCTGAGATCCTCTTGCCTCAGCCTCCCAAGTACTGGTATTACAGGCATGCGCCACCACACTTGGCTCAGATTACACTTTTGGTAGCCTTCTTTAACAAAAATAAAAAAAAAAAAACAATAGGTACAACCAGAGACAATATGTCTTGCTAAATAATGAAATCTGTGTGTGTGATCTGAACTAATTTTAAGAGGCCAGAAATAAGACTCCTTTACATTCAGAGATTCAGATTTGGGACCATAAATTACTTTAGTAAACTCATGAAGAATTAGGTTGATAAATCCCCAAAGATTTAGGTCCTATAACTATGGGATGCATAGAATAATTTTTTCCATAAAACAATAGGAACAGCCAGGTGTGGTGGCACACACCTGTAATCCCGGTACTTGGGAGGCTAGACAGGAGGATTCCAGGTTTGAGGCCAGCCTCAACAACTTAAAAAGAGTTTCTGCAACCTAGTGAGACCCTGTTTCAAAATAAAAATTAAAAAATTAGGCTGGGAGTATAGCTTGGAGGTAGAACCCTTGGGTTCAATCCCCAATAACACACACACACACACACACACACACACACACATGCACGCACAAAACTGAAGTAGAAAATTCTATCTTAATTTGGAAACATCTGTATTTCTAATAATATATTTATATATACACATATATATGTACCTATATAGAGAATATATATACATATAGTATACATATATACATATGTGTATATATACATATACACATAGTATAGTATATATACATATAAATATAGTGTAGTACATATAATATATATGTGTGTATACATGTACATGTAATATCTATATTAGTGAGAATTTATTCTCTGCTAATATCTTATGGAAAGCCAATTTTCATAACCATGAATGTCTGATGCACATTGTGATCACCTGGGCCTCACCCCAGCTCCATTGGACCTGAATCTGGGAGTGGTACCCAGGTGTTGCCTTAATAGAACAGAACAAGCACCCAGAACTCCAGGTGGTTCTACTGGATTCCGAAGTGCTACAGTTTGAACGTTCCCTCCAAAACTCTGGTGTTGAAACTTCAAAGTAAATGGAATTGTATCAACAATTGGGGCCTTTGAGAGGTGATTAGCAGAGAGGGCTGCTCCCTTATGAATGTAGTTAAGGTCCTTATAAAAGAGGCTTCCCGAAGCCCTTCTGTCTCTGTGAGTTCACCCTCCCCTCCAGAGGATGCAGCAAGAGGGCAGCCTCCAGGTACCAGCATCTTGATCTTGAACGTCTCAGCCTCCAGAATCGTGAGCAAGGAAGGCTTTCTGTTCTTTATAAAGTGCCCATCTGTGGTATACTCTATTATAGCAGCATAAAGTGACTAAGACATGAAGAAAAAATGTGAAATAATACTAGTTCCAAGGCATTAATTATTCCTCAGGATTCCCTATTAAGTCAAAGTCTTGAGAACATGAACATGGTAATCTCTCTCACAGTTCTGGGAAGGCAGTTGGTGAGTTTCCTGATACTGAATGGCAACTCATAATATAATCACTTTTTACCAGAGAGGCTACAACCCCAAATCGTCACATTATAATTTGCCTTTTTATGCTTCTGGTTTTTCTTAGGGAATCCATATTGGGTCCAAACAGCGAATAAGAAAATTTCCTTAGAACATTGCTTTTGGTGAAGATGTTATCATCAAAATGTAGTAGGAGACTGTTTCAACTGGAAATTATACCCAAACCACTCAACTGCGATACCAGGGACACATATTTTGGTATTAGCATTTCTTGAGCATTCTGTAGGGTGTTTTTCCTTTGGAAGGGCCCCCTGACAGGGAGCTCTTTTAAAGGAAAGTGAGACTGACATTAGAAAGGTTCCCTGAGCTGGCTGGAGATCCTGACTGTACTGTGGGGGCTTTAGAGTATTAACATTATTCATGGCAGCTGGCGCGACTGAGTTTGGCCATGATGACTGACCTCATTCAACTAGCTGGGAGGGTTTCCATCCTTCCTGTCGTTGTTTTCCCTGTATGGGTCTGATTACAGCTCATAGACACACAGTTCCCTAGGAGTTTTAAGGAACCTTACAGAGCTATAGTGCTTTTTTTTCTTTTCCTGTTTTTTTTTGTCTTTTTTTCTTTAAAGGCAAGAAAGTTCAAACTCTATGGGTCTGTCTCTGATTCATGGTTTTAGCAGGAGTTCTCAAATTTTGCTGGGCAAAATCGTCATGAGTTTGTTCCAAACCCAGCTTCCTCTGGGTCCCTGCTTGTGGTTCTGATGAAGTAGAGTTGGGTCAGAGTCATGGATTCTGCATCTCACTAGACATCCCGGGAGATTCTGAGGGGAGACTCCTTGACTATGATTTGGATGAGCGCTGTATTTTGGAGTTGTATTGTATTGAAATGGCATTTCCCCAAAGCTCTTAGAAATCCCACAAAATCCATGCTCAAGAGCATAGGTGTTAACTAAGGCATCTCCAGTTTATGAACCAGGAACTAGAGGCGCTAATATCCACTTTTGTACTTGCTGTCATTTGAATTTTGAACGTCTCCCAGTGGCCCGCGTGTTAAGAGCTTGGTTCCAGGGTGGCACTATTAGAAAGTGATAGAACCGTTAGGAGGTAGAGCCTCATGGGAGTCCTTAGTTATTGGGTGTGTGCCCTCGACGGGGATCATGGGACCCCATTCCTTTCCTCTTTCTTCCTGGCTCATGTTGTAAGTGGCTTTTCTCTGACATACCTCCACCATGAGATGCCCCCTCACTATATTCTCAAAAGCAATTGGGTTCGCTTAATCATAGACTGGGCCCTCTAAAACAATGAGCCCAAATGTTTTTTTCTCTTTAATTGTCTCAGGTACTTTGTTATAGTTACAGAAAGCTGACTAATACAGTTCTTGCCCCTGGCATTCCTTTCTACTCTCCTGGTGCTATACTGGCACCAGCACCATTAATGAGGATGGGCATGCAGAGGTTTGTCTCACATGACTAATCTTGGAATATAAACTCCAAGAGGGGAGGGATCAGACCTTCTGCAGTCCTGGGCAGAATCCGGGTCTTTGTGAAAAGAACCAATTCTCTGGGCTATAGGTATAACTGTAAAGTGTTTGTCCCCATAGACATGCCCACTTCATGAAAATGCCAGTGTCCTTGGGTCAGGGTTTGCTCATCTTCTAAAAGAAAGTAAACAGAAACTTCTAGTGCTCATGACTATCATGAGTTGGTAATCCAACTTTATCCTCACGAGAAGGCAGAAGAACCAGAAATCTCATTAGCATCTTTGAAAAAAATGCAATAAATATTTTGAAAGGGATTAAGTCTTTTCTCTCTCAATTTTCTGAAAATCTGAGTACCACTTGGCTATAATTATAATAAGGGAACTGATTAGGTACCTCTCATAGGCAAGCACACTGGCATGGAACCATGTGGTATTCCATATCGTCCTGAGTGTGTTCTGACTGCCATGTGACACCCCAGGGGAGGATGCTGAAGCTCAGAGGCCCTGGCTCTTGGCTGGTGGGGACAGAGAAGGGGGATTTCAAGTTTCCAGCAGAGAAGAAGGGAGGGATGGGGTTGGTAGTCTGTAGGAATCTACTGCTCTGAATATGAGGGTTTATTTGGCAAAGTTTGGTCCTTCAGGAAAGTTCTGAGCTAGGAGATGGGATAAACTTCTATAGTCCCCATGATTTTTGTGTTATTGAGTCTTAAGTGAAGTTTTTTTTTTTTTTCTGGCCACACCGGGCTTCTCTCAGGGCCCTTGCTGCCACATTCCAGTAGGCCGTAACTAGAGATGGATTATGTAAGAAATGCTTTAGTTGGAAGAGTCTGTTTGCATATCGCATACGCCCCGCTACCTCTGCCGGGAGCCGCCTGTCCGTGTAGATGGCAGCCTGGCTGGTTGCACCTGCTACTGGCCTCAAGCACCTGTGATACATGAATCATAAAGCAGGTACCAGGCCTCTGTTTTCACTATCTGCAGGGCCACACCTCATCCAGTGTAGACACCTAGGCCAAACGTGCGGAGCATGAAGAAAGCAGACCCAGCTGGGACTCTAGCCTGAGCGGCTGACTCAAGCTCCACTGCCAAGCAGCAGAGAACCTGGCACCATTTCTGAGGAGTCTCAGCCAACGGCACTTCTGAAGCCATGGTTTTCCTCTGAGTTCCCCCTCAGGATGTGTACAGTTCTTGTGCTTGTTTTGCTTCTTGTTCTTTTTTAAAAGCCAGATTTCTTCCTTGAAAGGCAGCAAAATCTCTGGGGTTTCCATGTGTGCAGAGAGGAGCAGAGAAAAACGAGGTTGGAGAAGCCAGGCTGTATCAGGTAACCTTTCCTGATGCTGATCCTTGCAGGGTCCAAGTCACTGTGTTCTTTTGGACTGTCTTCAAGCACGTCCCACAGTGCCAAGTCTCAGGATATCAAAGAACTACTTACAAACTACTTGCGCCTTCACAAGAAGCAGAGTGATTTAGCCAATAGGGCATACCTGCCAACAAATCTCACATAGGCTAAGACAAAAACCGAAAAAGAGCCCAAGGACCATGAGAGAGTGTTCTCAGTGGAAAGAGCCACAGTTGGTCTTTCTCCAACAATTTCTATTATCTGCCTACCAAAGTTTTTTCAATTGCTGCCAGCAACCCCAAGAAACTCTCTCTTCTCTCTGAAACTCTCTCTTCTCTCCGAAACTCTCTCTTCTCTCCTCTCTTCCCTCTTCCCTATTCTCTCTCTCTCTCTCTCTCTCTCTCTCACATACACACACACACACACACACTCACACACTCTAAGGACTATGGTAGGTACAACATCTGAGGGGCCAACAACATCTATAGCTCATGCATTTTTCTGCTCTGAATTTGTTCTCTTCAACTAATGGAATGTCACTTTCCTGTGTGTCTGATATTGAAGCATTATGTGGTAAGATGTAAAGAGCCAGAGAGAATACTGACAACAATATAAGCTTCGAGCTCAAAACCTATTGCTGGGCCCTAGCCAAGGGCATGTGGTCAGATCCACTGTGTGCTTCTCTGAACGTACCAATCATAACATCAAACTCCTGAAACATTTGCCCTCTCAGTGGTGCTACACTTCTCAGAGGTGATACCGCCTGTGATTCTAGTAGGACAATCTGTAGGTAGCACAGAAAGCAATACTGTGTCCATTTGGTTGAGCATTGGAACCAAAACCACAACCACAGGAGTGATCAGTACCATCACTCCTGTCTGGGTCACCATTCTCACTGTTGTAATCCAAAACAACTGGCCACACAATTAAGAGGAAGGTAGATTTATTTGCTCACAAATTTTGGAGATTTCGGTATTCAGGCCAGATCTACGGAGCTCAGGGCATGGCAGCAGGAAGCAGAGAAAGGCAGAGCACAAGGGTTCTGCTCTCACAACATGGAGCCCAGAAGCAAAGAGCAAGCAAGGGGATTCAAAGACTCAAGCACCTTCCCTAATGCCACACCCCCATAGACCCACCTCCTCCAGCCACGCCCCCTGCCCAGGTTACCACCCAGTAAATCCATTGCAACCCTCATAACTTAATTATATAAACTCTGAGCATGAGCTCTTCAGGGGACATTCTGTATGTAAGCATAACAACCCTCATGGACTCATTTCTAAGATATCAATAATCACTACCGAGATATGAAAAGTTAACAACATACAAACCCCCTGCTCTAATCATGGTGCCAAAGGTCACACCAATGTCATGTGGATACCACCAAACCACGCAACTTTTACCAAGGAGGTTGAGATGTTATGCTGACTATGGAGGACAGAAAAATTCAGTGTTGAAGTCACACTAAATATTGTCTTGGCAAAGTATATAGAGATGTTGAAGATTCTAGTAACAAACCCAAGACAGTGCAGATACGTTGTGCAATGCCTGTTCCTTGTCTCAAAGCTTCTGAACAGTGAGGCAGCTTTTCCCTTGGCCCTCTTAATTCCCCCTGCCACATTCACCTTTCAAAGCTGCAAGTAGGACTACACCTAACAGATCACTTAATTAATAGACTGTGTCTAGAAAGATTATAAAGGAGTCAAACCCGGCTCCCTCTGGGTCGATGCCTGTGATTCTGATGAAGTAGACCTGGAGGCCTAGAAGGACATTTATACAAAGGGCTACTTCTGTATTAAGTATGCTCGGAAGTCTTGGGAACATTTCTCTTTTGATCTGTGTGTACGTCTACATTGAGTGGTATTTTATAAATTATTTTTGTGCAATTTAAGAGAAATGTCAGATGCTTAATGGACTTATGAAATTAATTTCACTTTTTACTAATGAATCCTTTTTATTTTCAAAATTTAAAAAAGTGTCATGATGTTGATTAGAAAGAGGCAGTAATTCCATCAGTGTAGCTGGTACATGACCCCAAGCTCACTGTGAACTTGTTTTATTGGGTCATTTTTCCAACATCATTAGATTTAAAGAGAAATTTCTTGTGGATCTTGACATGTTTTTCCCTTTTTAATATAACACAATTATTGATCATCCATTCTAGTTAGAACTTGTATGAAATGCACGATGAGTGATGGGTTTTGTTTTTGAAAATAGTCATTTAATTAAGAGAAAAATACAGCCAAAGTAAGATAAGCATGTGAATGAATGGATACTATTTTGATGCTGATGAATCTCAAATTTCTATCTTTAGCCAAAGCTTCTACTTGGAACTTCTAACTGGGCTACTTAACTGCTCTCCTTGAATGTTTCACAAGCATCTAAAATTTAACAAAATGGAACAGAGGCTTTTCCCCATGTGGTTGCCATTTGGAGGTTTATTTAGCTTATACTTCTGGAGGTTCAAGTCCAAGATCAGACAGGCCTTATTGATTCAGCCTCTGGTAAGGGCCCAGCAGTCAATGGAATCACAATGTTGAGATTACATGTAGGAGGAAGGAATCACATTTTGAAATGAGAAGACGAAGGGTGATTTAGAAGTCATTCTTTTGTATTTGCTAAGCCTTGCTTTGTGGTTTATTTTGGAGAAAGTTCCATGAGCAGATGAGAGGAAGGTGAATTTGGCTGTTGTTGGATGAAATATTTCATAGATATCTGTTAGGTCTGTTTGATTTATTGTATGTTTTAGGTCTGAAGTCTACTATTTTTTTTTGGGGGGGGTCTGGATGACCTATCTAGTGGTGAGAGAGGTGCTTTGAAATCTCCCACTATTCTTGTATTGGGTCTATCTGGGTCTTAATGTTGAGTAGTGTTTTTCTTATGTAAGTAAGTGTACTGATATATGGGGCATAAATATTTACTAGTGTTACACCTTCTTGTTGGATTGTTCCTTTAGTGTAAGGCTACCCTCTTTGTCTCTTTTAATTAATTTTTGCTTAAAGTCTACATTGTCTGATATGAAAGTAGCTACTCCTGCTTGTTTTCAATCTCTGTTTACATGGAATATTTTTTCCATCCTTTCATCTTCAGCCTGTGAATGTCTTTGCCTATAAGGTGAGGCCCTTGTAAACAACATAGAGCTGGATCTTGTTTTTAATCCACTCTGCCAGTCTATCTGTTTTAATTGGAGAGTTGAGACCATTTTTATTCAGTGTCACTATAGAGAAATATTTATTATTTCCTGCCATTATGATGTATTTAAATGGTTAATTCAGTCCTAGTTCTCCTTTACTTAGCTACTCTTTTGGTAAGACTCATCCCTTCTCAGGCTCTGAAGTTTATTTTTAATTGCCTCTGAGTGCAGTGCTTCTTTGAGTATTTTCTGTCATGCTGGCTGGCTTAGTAGTCATAAATTCTTTTAATGTATTTTATCTTGGAAGGTTTTTATTTCTTCTTCAATTCTAAAGGATCATTTTGCTATACATAGCAATCTCGATTGACAGTTTTTTTATTGGTGCATTGTAATTATATATCATACTGAGGTTCAGAGTAATAAATACATACACACACACAGAGCATTCGTTGTGTGTTTCCCTTTTCTCCCACCCTGCCCCCCCGTAGATAGACTCTACATCCATACAAGTAACTTCTTGGATGAACAAATGGTTATTCGAATAGTCACCATCATCAGATCTCCCCTTTCTCCTCCCCCTCCCTTCTTCTTCGGCTCCCCCCCCATCCCACTGGTGTCTCCTTAATTTATCTGAGGTCTTCTTTATTTCTCCATTTCTCTCTAGCTTCCATATATGAATAAAAACATATGGGTTCTCACTTCCTGTCACAGGCTAATCTCACTACCAATAAATGGATTATGAAATTATGGTATATACACACAGTGGAATTCTACTCAGCCATAAAACATAACACAATTATGTCATTTTCAGGAAAATGGACAGTTTCTTTTAGAGCTTGGACTACATCATCCCAAGCCCCCTGCCTTTTAAAGTTTGGGCTGAGAAATCAGCAGTTATTTTTATTGTTTTATTTCTGAATGTGTAAAATGTGACCTGACCTTTCTCTCTTGAAGCTTTTAAGATTCTAACCTCATGTACATTAAACATTTATTTGTAATGTGTCATGGAGAGATTTTTTTTTATCTTGTCTATTTGGAATTCTGAATGCTTCCTGTATATTTGTGTCCATCTCATTTCCAAGGTTTAGAAGATGTTCTGAGCTGGGCATGGTGGCGCACGCTTGTAATCCCAGTACTTGGGAGGCTGAGACCGGAGGATCTGGGTTCACTGCCAGACTCAGCTACTTAGTGAGGCCCTCCACAACTTAGTGAGACACTGTTTCAAAATAAAGAATAAAAAATCGGGCTGGGGTATAGGTTGGAGGTAGAATGCCCCTGGGTTCAATTCCCAGTACCTCAAAAAAAAAGAAGATGTTCTGATAATCACTTCACTGAAAATATTATCTGTGCCACTATCTTTTATATTGAGGCCCTCAACAAGTCCAAAGACTCTTAGATTTACTCTCTTAATGCTATCACAGATTTCTTGACTACTCTGATCATGGTCTCTTATTTTCTTAACTTTATTGATAAGTGAGTTTTCAAGATCATATACCCTATCTTCAAGGCCTGAAAATGGCCTGACTTCCAAGTGGTCTAATCTATTGGTGATACTTTCAACTACATTTTTTATTTGATTTATTGAGTCTTTCTTTTATAAGAGTTCTGTTTGGTTCTTTTTCAGAATATCTCTTTCATTTATGAAATATCCTTTCACGCCGGGCGTGGTGGCACACGCTTGTAATCCCAGTACTTTGGGAGGTGGAGACCGGAGGACCCAGGTTCGCGGCCAGCCTCAGCTCTTTCGCTCTCTCTCCCTGTCTCTCTCTCTCTCTCTCTCTCTCTCTCTCTCCTTAGTGAGGCCCTCTGCAACTTCGTGAGACCCGGTTTCAAAATAAAGTATAAAAAATAAGGCTGGGGGTGTAGCGCGGAGGTAGAACGCCCCTGCGTTCAATCCCCGGTACCAAAAAAAAAAAAAATATCCTTTCACTTCCTGTGTTTTCTCTTTCATTTCTTATCTTTTCCTAAAGAAATTGGTGATGGATTGGTGCCATGTTTGCTGCTTGCTGAAGTCCCTCACATGAACAACTCTGGGTCCAAAATTATTATTTTAATACTTAATATTTAGGGTTGGCTGGGGAGGAGGTAACATGGCAATTCTCCTAGCCTTCTGAATCCTACTGCCAGCACCTTACTTTTATAGAAACTTTAAGCAAGGCATTGTAAAAGTTAATCAAACACAGAAGTCAGCAAATTGTTACGGGACAAGATAAGGAATAACAGCAAGGTGGTCATGAGACAAACTAAGAGGAAGTAAGAGTTAAACATTACTGGTAGATGGAGAGGTCCTCAAGGTCCACAGTCTATCCATCCATCAGGTCCCGCGGACAAATCCCACTCAACTGGGCACTATGTACACAGTCGAGTTGGTCCAAGATGTTAATCTCAGTGTGCGGCTCTAAGACAGCCCTCGGCAGAAATTGATCATTTTAACCACAACCTTTTTGAATTCTGGTCTATGACTTCTTTTCCATCGATCTGTTCAGTCACTGGGAGTATATTAATTTTTGGAGGCATTTTTTCGCCTGTTTCCTCATGTTTTCTGAGGTTCTATTTTTCCCATTTGTTGCGATGGAGTTCTCTTCTTCTTTTATGGTGGTGGTGGGGTCTTAGTGATTTACAGTAAGCCCTGGACTGGGAGTTCATCTTAGTGTCACCAGGTCCGATCAGCATATAGGAGGTGCTAAGTTCAGCCTCCGGAGTCACTTTGAAAGGAGAGAGTGTCTGTCAGCATTAGTGGCAATTTAAAAGCAAACATAAATCATCATATATATATATATATATATATATATGTTTTTTTTTTTTGCGGTACCAGGGATCGAACCCAGGGACGTTCTACCTCCAAGCTACAACCCCGGCCCTATTTTTTATCCTTTATTTTGAAACGGGGTCTCACGAAGTTGCAGAGGGCTGACCGCGAACCTGGATCCTCCGGTCTCCGCCTACCAAGTACTGGGATTACAAGCGTGCACCACCATGCCTGGCTAAATCATCATATATTTTAAGACTTATTGCTAATGAGAAAATTATGTGAGAAGTAATATAAAATAGGTTGAAAAGGTAAGCATTTAGCGATAGTATGCGTAATACTAAGTAAGTAACGTCGGAAGACAGGGCAAAAGGAAATAAAAGAAAGGGAAATGATTAGTGGAGCAAGGTGCAGTGTCTCTTAGCTCAGCAGCAGAATATCTACCCTGCGAACTCATTGTGACACACTAGATTCCCAGCACCTCACAGAAAAGGGAGAAATAAACAATAGCAATGAACAATATTCAGCATTAAAATAAGTGCTAGGTGTCTACTATGACATCTAAAACAGAAATAGCCCCCAAAACAAAAATGGTTGGGTCATTAATTAACAACAGCAACAATAAACAGCTGTGAACTAGATATAGTCTTAAAGTAAATACCAGATATCAACTATCATATCCACAATACTAATAACCAATAACTGCACCAGCATAAATGGTGGGGGCAGAAATTACAGAAAGTAAATAGTTCTAAATGATGGCAAAAGGACAGTTCAGTAAGAGAAAAGAAAATGGGGTAGGAAGGGAAAAAAAGTTTGGAATATTCAAAAGATGAAAAGAAGTAAAGCAAAAAAGAAGTAGCAAGTGAAAGTTAAGAAAGAGGTGGGGACAACAGATAAAAGAATGAGGAGGAGGAGGGGAGGAGAAGGAGGAGGAGGGAGAAAACAGAATTTGGCAATTAGAGAGAGAAGGAGAGAAAGTATCAAGAAAAACAAACAAACAAACAGAAAAAATAAACTAATCCTGAAAAACTATAAACAGATAATAAAAAGAAAAATTGATGAAAAAGAAAAAACATATATGCATACAAACTAATCAGAAATAAAACAAGAAAAACAAAACATTCTTAATGAAAAATGAAATCACTGTCTCAGGAAAGGCGGCTGAACCTGGACAAGCGTGGAGTCACCGCCTGTGACCGACTGCCCTTTCCACTGGTCTTGGGCCATGCCTCTCACAGAAAGAGCCAGGGCGGGGGTTGTCAAACCCTTCCTCCTTTTGCATTGCTGGGGTGGCCTGAAGCGGAAGCTGGTTGGGGTGGCCTCTGCGTCCCTGCTCACCAGCACAAAGTGGGCGGGAACAGGAAGTACCATCTATGGGAGTTTTGTCCAGACAGACTAGATGGATCCACTCCCAGGGCGCAGCTGAGGCAGAGTTCTACCCAGGAAGTTCTGGCTGCTGGGGTCCACCTCTGATTGGAACCTGGAAACTTTGTAGGGTGGTATCGTATCAGTATCTACTCCAGAGAAATGAGATCAACACCCCCCTAGAGCCAGGCAGATGCTGATCTCTGCGGGGCATCGAGGCCTCCTGAGGACTTCACCCAGGGTGGGTCAATCAAACACTCTGAGTGGAGAGGGAACAGCAGGTCTGCACACTCCACTACCCACTAATATGGCCTATTAAGACTCCATCCCCAAACACAGTCACACCCAGCTGTTTAGTTTCTGGACCCTCTTCAGCTGGTCGGGGAGCCCTTTGACTCAAAGTGTATGTGAGTTGTAGTCCCCTCCGTATCTCTGACCTGAATGCCCCAGTGTACAGCCTTCTCTGCGCCTGTTCCAGTTGCATTCTCTCAAGTGCGCTCTTGGCCACTCGTAGGCACTGGCTGGAACCGCGTGACAAGATTTGCTAAGACCCGCCAGGTTTCTGCAGCATCCAGGTCTGGTGTGAGCTCCTGAAGATTGCCACCTCGCCTCTGTGCTCACAAGCCGAGGAGCACAGAGCACTGCTCAAACACCAGCTACTGTTACTGCTTCTGATCCACGTAATTTCAGACTGCCTTTCGGTCCCTTTCTGCCAAGTTTGTCCCCTGTCACTTTCCCTTTGTGTCACCCCTCCCCTCCGTGGTGACCCAGCACTGCTGCTACCACTGCCTGGACTCCAAGGTCGTCTTTCTTGTCCTCTGTTTGAAACATCAGAATTTCTGGGTCTCTTCGAGTCTTTGTCCAGTATTTTCAGTGAGTCCGTCAGTCACCCACCTCCCCGAGAGGCAGAATCCCCACTGCTTCAATTCGGAGCCATGGAGCAACTGGAGAGAGCTGCCTTCCTCTGCTCGGCCATCTTTGTTCCCCATAATTGACATTTTCTAATTGTTGGAAATAATGGCAATTTTGGCGGGACCACAGAAATCCATGTGTCAGACTAGTCCCTACCCGGTAGGAACTGTCTTTTTGGTTAAATGTTCTGCTTATACTCTCAGAAAAGTTTAGAGAAGAAGTAATATTTAATTCCAGTGCCTGCTAAGTACTGGTGTTCATTAAAGAAAGGGTGAGTCTAACATTCTATTTGTTTGAAAGTTACTTTAAATTATTTTTTTTCTTTAGGAACATTTGGGCTAAAGGGGCTTTTGGGAGAATTTAAAAAAGCAGAATGTGGTAAATTATTTCTTTGATAATGGGCATTCATCTGAGTCATCTGTGTATTTGCTACACTGCTTGGTAAAAAGAAGCTAGGACTTAGAAATACAAACATTGGATCACACTGCAACAGACACTGGTTGGCAGTACAAGCACAACTTTGATATATAGACAGTCCTGTATTTCTGGCGGCACCTACGACCTGTGTGACCCTGGGGACTTTTTGAATTATACAGTGAGGGTTTCAGTAGGTTTAATTGCTATTATATGATAAACTATAAAGTTACTATAATGGTTTGGGTTTAGAAAGTCTTCCCTAAAGCTCATATATTAAGAGCATGGTTTTCAATGCAGGAAGGGTTAGAGGAGGGGCTTGGCTCGAGGAGGTGGGTTGCTGGGGGTGTGGCCTTGGGGGTTATGTATGTCCCTGGGCCCCCTCCTCTCCTTTTCTCTGTTTTCCAGCTGCCAGGAGATGAGCTGCCATCCTCTGCCACATGCTGTGCCACCATGATGTCTGCCTTGGACTTGGCTGACTGTGGACTGCACCTCTGAAACCATGAGCCCAAATAAACATTTCCTTCTCTATGTTGATCCTGTCAGGTATTTTGATCACAGTAATGGAAAAGCTGACTCAAACAATTACTTAGCACAGTGCCTGGGAATGAAAGATACTCACTAAATGCTAATAACCATTACTATTATTCAGAGGGGTTAGCATCTTTGAAAAGGGGAAAGAAGACATCATAAAGGGCATTTGGGGGAGAAGTTGAACACAGAGCTCATAACTGGGGAGCATATTACTGCCAGAGATGGTCCCACAAGGGGGGCACTGGGAGCTGAGAAGGAGAGGCACCTACTGCCCTATCACTAGATCAGAGTGTGCATATATATGAAGAGTAAAATCTGCCTTTGCTCAAGACATCTGCTGTACAATTGTAACAAACATAAATCTATGATTTTTACAGAAATGAAGATTGATCCCTAGTGTTGAACAGTGCCCCATCTGCAAAGCTGTACACAGTAGCTCTGAGCTCTACCCACGAGATGTCTCTACCTTTGCTCAGGCTTACGTGGCTGTCATCTTGTATTTTATTTATTCTGGTGGACCCCTTTAAATTCTTTCCAGATAAAGGCAAGGGATACAAATGAATATGTTGTATTGACATGAGGAAGAATTTTGAAGCTAGGACACACCAAAAGGCAACTGGAACTGAAGGATGGTGGGTGGTCAGTACCTACCCTTCCCACTCCATCTCCTTGTGATAGCACAAATACAGTCTGTGTGTTAGCAAAGGCTGCATCAGCTGAGACTGGCCCCAAGAGTGGGCTAAATTCCTTACAGATGCCAATCAAAAGTAAACTCGCTTCTTCTCTATACAGTTGACACATGAAACTCATTGTTCCCCAGGAATGATTTGGGATTGAAAATATACACGCAATTTTTTGTGGTACAGGGAATTGAACCCAGGGGCATTCTACCTCTGAGCTACACCCCCAGCCCTATTTCATTTTTTATTTTTTATTTTGAAACAGGGTCTCACTAAGTTGCTGAGAGTCTTGCTAAGTTGCTGAGGCTGGTCTCGAACCTGCAATCTTCCTGTCTCAGCCTCCCAAGTACTGGGATTACAGGCATGCACCACCACACCTGGCTGTAAACACATTTAAGAAAGGTTGATTTCAGGCATGATGGAGAAGCAAGCAGGTTGAACATGGAGGGTTTAAGCTACAGCCATAAGTCAGAGAATGAGACCATGTGGGACTTCCAGGCTAGACACTGGTTGGCTTAGGGGAATCAGGAGGCAGGTCTCAATGTCCGGCAGGACCAGTGTTCTAGGAGCACTGGTCAGGGAAGATCAGGATGTAGCCTTGCAGTAGCAGGGCAGGTTATATAAGTGAGACTGGAGCAGATGGAGCTGGACCAGAAAGTGAGGGTAATGGCAGAGATCCAAGTAAAGCACAGGTCCTTGGAGGTGTCAGGCAGGACAAGCTATTTGTTGAGTAAGTATTGGATTATTTTTCCTTAGCCACCTCCTGACCACACCCTTGAGACTAGGACAGAGCCAAACCTACACACAATGCTCAAGTGGACCTCACTGTCGGAGTAGCGATGGCTGGCAAGCAGGAGCTGGCAGGGAGCTTTGGTCCAGTGTCCTCTAGTCCTGAGCCTACTTCCTCCTGGCCTCTCTGTCTCTGCTGAACCCTCAGCTTGAAGGCCTTAACTCTAACTTCTTGCTTCTTCGTATGATGACTCTGGACCCTAACTTCAGTTGGTCTCATCATAGAACTCCCACAGACGAGGCCAGGTTCCTTTCCTTGACAGTGGAGTCAATCCAAGTACTCCATGATGGGTTATTAAAGAGAAGTCTGAGTCGGGCATGGGGGCGCACACCTGTAATCCCAGTACTTGGGAGGTTGAGATAGGAGGATCACAGGTTCGAGACCAGCCTCAGCAATAGCGAGGAGACTCTCAGCAACCTAGTGACACCCTGTTTCAAAATAAGCATAGAAAAGGCTGGGGGTGTAGCTTGGAGGTAGAATGCCCCTGAGTTCAATCTCCAATACCACAGAAGAGAAAGAGAGAGAGAGAGAGAGAGAGAGAGAGAGAGAGAGAGGAGCCTGGCATTTTCTGGAAACACATTCCTTACGTCTATCAGTGTTACCCACATTCTTTCAGAATTATCTCACCCTGTTGTTCCCAATTTTCATTTTCAGTTAGGAATTAATAGACTATTATCCCAAATTTGTTCTCTCCTGATTTTCCCTACCTCCCTGCCAGCAGCCCCAAACCCCTGCATGCACTGCTGTGGTTTGGATCTAGAACGTAACGTCCCCTGGAAAAAACTCATGTATTGGCGATGGCAATGCACAAATATGCAGAGATGAAATAATTGAATCATGAGGGTTCTAGCCTCATCAGGGGATCAATCCATCAATTTATTAATGGATTTATTGGGTGGTAAGATAAGCAGGTAGGGTGTGGCTGGGGGAGGCAGGTCACTGGGGGTGTGGCCCCTCATCCCCTCTTTCTCTCTCTGCTTCCTGCCTTCATGCCCTAGCCACTAACATGAACATGGAGTGAACCTCTGAAATCTCCAGACCTGAGAGCAAATAAACCTGTCTTCCTCTAAGTTGTGCTTGTCAGGCATTTTGGGGTCACAACAATGATAATGCTGATTGAAACACACATGCACACACACACACACACACACACACACACACACACACACACACACACTTGAACTCAGCAGTCTCTCTCCAGTCTCCACAGTCTTTGGAATCACTTTGGTTTTCCGTGAACTCTATACTATTTGCATGCCCTCTGTTTTTGGTGAAATCTTAGGTTTTAACTTCTCTTGCTTCCTATAAATTTTAACACTTTGTTCCTCAAGTTGTTTATTTACTAATAATTTATTGAGAGGCTACGTTTTGCAAGGCCTGAATGTAAAAAGGAACTTAGAGCCTGGGGATCACAATCTATGGAGATAATTAAAGTTCCCCATTTGCTTCTACTGACATTTCAGGTAAAAACATTATTCCCTTAACAAATACTTTTTGTTTGGAAACTTCTATTGATGCATGCCTTAAATGTTTTAAACATCTGCATCTTGTGAAATAAAAATGGTTCTAAAAAACCTATCTTTTCTTTTTTTTTTTTGCGGTACTGGGGATTGAACTCAGGGTCATTCTACCTCCGAGCTACACCCCCAGCCCTATTTTTTATTCTATTTTGAAATAGGGTCTCACTAAGTTGTAGAGGGCCTCACTAAGTAGCTGAGGCTGGCCCCAAACCCGGATCCTCCAGTCTCAGTCTCCCAAGTACTGGGATTACAAGCATGTGCCACCACACCCAGCTAAAACCCATCTTTTCAACACATTCTTAGTTTAGGTCTGGATGAAATAGCTATCATGGAATTAGCTAGAAAAAAAATCCTGATTGAACCCTAAAGTCCATTCTGCAAGATGAATTTTTTAACCTAGATTCTGTCCCTTCAAAGGCAAGTGACTATAGATGATTCTTTTAAAAATGATTAAATATTAAAATAAAAAGAGATTCATTAATGAGATTTATTTGATTATCCTGAAAACCCACCAAATAGAAAGTTCCCACTTTTATCCACCTTCATTGTTACCTTCAGAGCAGCTCTCTCCATAGCAACTGAAAACTTCTCAGGGCTGAAATAATCCTCTCTAGCTCCCAGTGCACAGTCAAGGAATTTTAAAAACAGAGGACTCTGAAACCATGAAATTCTGTCTGAGATTTAAAAGCCTGTGGAGCTCCAGCTGAATAATCATTTATCATTTTTAAGGTAAGCATGGGGTTTACAAATGTTTGTATTGTCCTCTGTCATTCTTTAAATGCTAACATAAGAACCTTAAACTCTTAAAAACCAACCAAACAAACAAACAAAAAACTGAAAGTAGCTCCAGTGTCTTTGTTAATACTCCAAGGTCATTATTAGCTCATCTCTGGGCCAAAATCTGACATGACTTGCTGTAACATTCCTTAGACAATCAACTAAAGAGATTTGGGGGGTTTCTCCAAAAGATGATTGGCTCAAAAATAATGTCCCATCTTTTTAGTGACCATTTATCGGGGCTCCTGAGGTCTTGAAACCTTGTTTTTCTATGATACTTCATTCTCCAGAATCTTGATTCTTAAACGAAAAAGTGATCAGCATTTTCTGAACATTACTTTTTTATTTTCCTTGTCTAAAACCTTCACTTAATTTTTCACTTAATTTTTTTCACTTAATTTTTTCACTTGCTTTAGTAATTTTCACTTAATTTTTTTCACTTGCTTTAGTAATGAAGACCCCACACATCTTATGGTGTTCTTTCTAATGGGCTAAGAGGAAGATGTTTTCCATCTTGGGTCCTGTAACTAGTGCCACCTTCAGAGAAAGGGAGAAGCTTACTCTTCCTAAAGTTTGACTTTTCAGTTCAGGTAGAGTCACTCTAACGCGCATCTTGGTTGTTCTTCTGCAGTTGGTCTACAGCCATGGTAGTTTCTTGCCTGTGGCATGGGGTTATAAATTACCTACAGACCCCCCGTGGTTTAGAAACAGCTTGTCATTGCAAATCAGCTTAGCCACCCAATTAATGAATCTTTTCAAACATGTTGCAGGCATGATAATTGAAGCCTTTGTTTTTTCTCTTTCACCACAGAAATTCTTCTGGCTCCAAGTTTATCCCACGAACGTCCACCCACCCAGCCCTATTGAGATAGACTCGAGGTGAAGGAGGAGTGGAAATGTGCTTCTGGACCAAGCTGTCGGTGTTTTGGGTGCCTTCGTTCCTTCTACTCAGTCTTATTCCCTCTACTGAGACACACGGACTCTCAACCCAGGACAGCAGCAGCGCTGGACACCAAGGCCAACTGGCAGAAGTACTGCGGGTCCTCTCTGCTGGTGCTCACCCACCTGCCAACCACTCCAGAAGCCTGGTCAGAGCATTGTTGGAGAAGACCGGGTGCCCTCGGAGGCCCAGTGGAGCGCAAGGACGTTGCGACCTGGTTAGTGGAATAGCAGGGGATTAGGTACCAAGGCGTGTGCGAGAGAGCAGTGCATTGTCCAGTTACTTCCTCCAGCAACGCACAATGAAATGCAAATCTTCCAATACCCAAGTGGCTATGCATTGTGGTAAAATAGCTTCCATATGTGGGCTCTATGAAACCATCCAGCATTCGGCAGATAGTACTTAAAGACAAGGACTTTTTTTTCACTGAAAGGGTGATGTTTAAGTTCTCTAGAACCTTTTTGCATGTTTGCAGGTATTGATTCTTTCCTTTCTTCTTTCTGATTTTCTAATTCTTTTCTTTTCTTTTGGAGCCTGCAGTGAACTTGACCATAATTAGTTAGATAGATGCTTTTTGATACTTGTAGTATAACCATAGCAACCCAATAATTGTCCAGTGTTCAACACTTGAGTACGTTCTCCTAGATATTGATTGGTGTTCTCTAGTATTTTGTGTGGTGGAGGGGATAATCGTCTTCTTAACCAAGAGGAATCTGAGCTGGGGGAGGGAAATGCGGCAGGTAGAGCTGAAATTAGACCCATGGCTCCTGAGGCCCATCTCATAGCCTTCTCCTGTCTGCACAGTTAATCCCCACCCTGGCTGCACATCTTAATTATCTGGACAAGTTTCACAGAATACCCATGTTGGGGTTTTATACTCCCCAGATGGAGACTGGGCATGCCTAAGATAGGACTGTAAAAAAATTTCTCTGGGTTACTTTAATATGAAGTCATTGGGGACTGAAAATCCTCCCATTAGGGTGGGTGGTTGGCATGGTAATGGGATGGATAAGAGAAATACGTGATGGCAGAGGCTGTGTCTTAAAATAACTGTAAATACCGGCCAGGCATGGTGGCACATGCCTGTAATCCCAGTACTTGGGAGGCTGATACAGGAGGATTACAGGTTTGCGGCCAGCCTCAGCTACTTAGCGAGACCCTGTTTCCAAATTAAAATAAAATAAAATAGGGCTGGAGGTGTAGATTGGAGGTAGAATGCTTCTGGGTTCATTCCCCAGCACACACACACACACACACACACACACACACACACACCACACAAAAGAAAAAAATGACTGTAAAAATCAACCAAAATCTCTGTTTACCATCCCATTCCTGACCAATAAGATTTTTAGGAAGAACCTAAAAATACATAAATGAAAACATTTAAAAAAAAGTAAAACAGAAGAAAATAATTGCTTCCAAAATAAATTTTGGCAGATTTTCTCAATCAAGCATAGTTCCAAGGGTCGAAGCAGGGAACCATCTCTTGGCCAAGTGGTTTTTTGTTTTGATTATTTTTCTTATGACAGAAGGGGTCTTGCTCAGCAAGTGAAATTTTCTCTGCTTTATATGAATGATGAATAATTCAATAATTATTAAAATGCCCAATGGTTCCTAGAGAAGATGTGTTATAATAAGCAACTGATCTGTAATGACATTAATATATAGATAGATAGCAATGGACGGTATCTGCTAGAAGGAGCCAACAATCATTTCTAATTAATGTCCTCTGAGAATTTTCTTCAGGGCAATGTTCTCCTTTAATGACATAAAATGCTTTATTAAGGCAAGTTGAAAATTAGTTTTTCTAGGGGGGATGTAAACAGGCAAAAATTGTTCTTTATTTGGGGGGCCGGGGAGGGAGGGATTGACTCACACTTACTGTTTTCTGTGACATTATCAAGAGATAGGCCAACCGGATTCTGTTTGAATTATTCCCATTCTCAGGCCTTGAAACACTCAGGATAATAGCTTTGCCCTCCCCCGGCTGCTGCTTTTTCTTTCTGAAAGAAACCGAGGTGAAACGAAGGTGACTCTCAGCCTCACCGGCTCAGAGGGATTCGGTTCACCCGAATCCCTGGCCAGCGAGGACCCCAGGAAACGTTTCCCTGGCTTCATGAAAAACCAGTGGACGCAGAGAACTCCCCATTTCACGAACCGCAGGCCTTCAGCTGCTGGCCGGGCTCTTTTGTCATGTTGGAGTCTTTGCTGACAGGCAGGGTTCCTGCTAGAAATTCTGTGGTAAAAAGAGGTCAAGAGAGTGGCTTCATATCTCTAAATGTCTGGATAAAAGGAATGGGTGACTTGAATTTGTGAAAAGGAAGAAATGTTCCCAGTTTTAGGTCTAGGTAAAATGGAATTTAAAAAATTGGAAGTATTTGAAAACATTGGGCCTTTAAAAATAAATCCATTCAATCTATAGCTTTGAAAAATAAATAGTTCTTACCTGATCCTGGATTTTTCCTTCATTCCTTTTCTCTCTCCCTCTCTCTCTCTCTCTCTCTCTCTCTCTCTCTTTTTTATTGGTGCATTGTAATCATGCATCGTGATGAAGTTCAGCGTGATAGAGGCGTACATGCACGCAGCACTCCGTGAGCCTCCCCCAGCTCCCACCCGCCCCTCCCCCTCCCTGTGCAAGACATTGAGATCCTCATTGATAAATCTGTGTGTGTGCATCATGTTCACTGAAGTGTTTCCTTCATCAAGTCTCCCTCCCCCCACCTGCCTCCCTCCTTAGGCCCCTCCATCTCTCCACTGGGGTTTCTCCTCCTTTGTCTAGAGACCCTTTGCTATCCCAGTTTCTCCCTACCTTCCATATTTGAGGGGAAACATCTGACCTTTCACTTTTTGTGACTGACTAATCTCATTTACCATAATATTCTCCAGTTCCATCCATGTTCCTGCAAATGACATAATTTTGTTCTTCTTTTTGGCTGAGTAGAATTCTATTATGTATATTTCCCATAATTTTAAAACCCATTCATCTATTGATGGGCGCCTAGACTGGTTCCATATTTTGGCTATCGTAAATAGTGCTGCTGTAAACATAGATATGCATGCGTTACTCTGGTAGTCTGGTTTCAATCCCTTTGGGTAGATGCCCAGGAGTGGTGTAGCTGGGTCACATGGTAGGTTCATTGTTATTCTTCTGAGGACCCTCCACACTGATCTCCATAGTGACTTCACTGATTTGCAATCCCACCAACAGTGTGTCTGAGGGGTTAATGAGCGGGGTTACAACGGAGCTTTAATGGACTTAATGAGGAATTAAGTATCTTCAGTAATGATGTGAACCATGACCCTATGTGGGTTCCTGAAAGGAAAAGAGCCCTGTTCTGGCACCTTGTAGCTTTGGGGACGTGCTGACCCTTGGCTTCCTCATCCGTGGGTCTGAGGTAGTGTCTCCCCGGGGAGATCTCTGTGGGAATCACATGGACGTATGTGATGAGCTCGGACACAGGAGCACAAGGTCCTTGTGTTGCCTTTATGTCCCCCAAATCTCACGGTGATGTCCGACCCTTCCTTTTCCAGGGACATGGGAACGGTGGCATTCCTCAGAATCCCCTTCCCGCCTGTCCCCAGGTCCCCCTCAGCTGCCCCAGACACTTAGGATTTTATCCAAATTCTCCAGGCGATTCCCAGTCACATTCGAGGCTGGGGACCACTGCTCTGAGGCCCTCCATGTGCTGCTGCCCTAGCCCCAGCCTGCCTCACTTGTCATAACTCCATAGTACAGAGGGTAGAAAACATCAGCTTTATCTTATGTCTCAAGCAAGTGTATCTTTACTCTTCTCAGTTACGATTTTTCTTTTTGTTAGTCAGAAAACCCATTAAATCTAGCAGAAACCCATGAAGAGCCAGCGTCTGCTATCAGCCCATATCCTGCCAGCTCATTGTTTCCCAGCAAAAGGGAGAAATATAATTTCCCTCTGCTATTTTACTATCAATTATTGTCCATTAAGAAAAAGACACTCCCCCCCAAAAAAGAAAGCCTTATAAAAATCTAAGAACTTAGCCCGGCGTGGCATACCTGTAATCGCAGTACTTGGGAGGCTGAGACAGGAGGATCGCAGGTTTGCAGCCAGCCTCAGCAACTTAGTGAGGCCCTCCACAACTTAGTGAGAGCTTGTTTCAAAATAAAAAATAAAATAGGTCTGGGGGTGTAGCTCAGTGGTAGAATACCTCTGAGTTCAATCACCAGTAACACACACACACACACACACACACACACACACACACACACTTAAAAGAGGACAGTAGATTTACTCATGAATTAAACTTTAATATCTTTGTGGCTAAAACTTCTAAAGTTTACCCTATTGGTCTGACAGCTATCACATTGATGTAGAAGGAAGCTATCACAAACCAGACATGGTGGCGCATGCCCCTAATCCCAGTACTTGGGAAGCTGAGACAGGAGGATTGCAGGTTTGAAACCAGCCTCAGCAATTTATCAAGTCCCTGAGCAACTTAGTGAGACCTTGTTTAAAAATTAAAAAAAAATAATAATGAAAAGGGCTAAAGGTGTAGCTTGGAGGTAGAATTCCTCTGGGTTCAATCTCCAGTACCAAAAAAAAAAAAAAAACAAGGAGAGAAGGAAGGAAAGTAGGAAGGGAGGGAGGGAGCGAGGGAGGGAGGGAAGAGAGGAGAGAGAAAGCCATCATAATCGCTTTTTGTCACTGAGGCTGTCACTCCCTCAGCAATAAGCAAAACTGAATTATCTAGCTAGTGTAGACATCTAGATGGCTTCAAGGTGTGATGGACAATTATCACCAAGCATCTGGGTAGCCCATTTAACTTGAATTTTAATCAATCTTCCCAAAGTTTATTGCTTTAAGTCTTTAAAATGAATTCCTAGAATATGTGTGGATTTCCCTCTCCTTTAAACCTTGTGCATGCCTCCACCTGACAAGATTTAAAGGAAAATCAATGGATTATTCCTGAATGAGTCCATTCTTTTTTAACAAAGAATCACTTCGCAGAGTCAGCAGCCTTGGACCGATCTCGATGCGTATGGGCTTTGTAATATTTGCAAAATTCTGCTAAACCTCTCCCAAACACAATCTAGCCAACTGCTAAAAACTTAGACAACCCTATTCTTCTCCAATACTAATACTCATAGTGATTTGTTGTTGTTGTTGTTGATTTGTTTGCTTTTAACATATTTTCCATAGTGCTTTTTTCAAATTTATTTTTTGGTACTGGGGATTGAACCCACAGGCATTCTACCTCCAAGCTACAGCCCTAGCTCTTTTGATTTTGAAATAGGGTCTCACTGGGTTGCTGAGGGCTGACTGGTTGAAGGAGCTACACATCAAGCACATAGTGGGTCTACAGCTTGTGCTTTCCCTGGGACAAAAGAAAGGGATAAGTGCATAAGACCTATTGCTGGCAAAGTGGGGCTGAAGACTGATACAACCCACCACTATTGGCTATGTGGCTTTAGGCAAATTACTTGTCTTCTCTTAGACTTGGTTTTCACATTTACCATGGGTACACTTTTTTTATAGAAGGAAATTGTAATTCTTGGTTGATTCTTGTTAGTATTCTTGCATATTGCATACAAATATACCCATTCATTCATTAAGCATAAAACAATTGCATATTTTAAATGCCTTCTATTATGTGGAGATATTTGGTAGATTATTACATAGGATGAGAATATTTGGTTTTTCCATTTAAAATAATGAAATAGTGTTTCCACTCTCAAAATAAAAATGCTTATTCTCAACATTTGCTTGAACGAATTAGATTATGCTCTGAGGAATGCCTGAATATGTAAGGTGCTTAGCACAGTTCTGGGCACAAAGCTGCCAATCAATGGTAGCCAACACTGCCAATAATTTGGTTTCAGGAGGTTATTTGATACTCAAAGTGGCTTTATTACACTTTTGTTTTCAATGGACTTACGTCGTCTTGTCTTGGTGTCAGCCCTGCCAACAGCTACCAATGTGTGGACTTATCTCATCAGGTATATAGGAAATAGGGGATGCTGGGTCTCAGAGGTGGAGTTTAATACCCACGTTAAAAGTTGGTCTTGTTGTGAGCCGTGTGTCTCTTCTGTTTGCTGAGCTCTCGAGCCTCTCCAGTTGATCTGAGGAGGATGGGAGTCTGTGTGGCTTTGGGAAGAATGTTGCCAGGCTTTGCTTCGGAGAGGCATGGCACTGGTTCTTCCTGATGCAGATGGTATGCACCAGAGTGTACCTTAGTGGGTCACACGGCAGATGTGGAATTAGAACCTCTAAAACATCCACCTCCGAGTAGAATAGATTAAAAGATATTGTAGTAAGTTGTCCCCACAGTGGGGCAAATCACTCAGACTCAGGACAGACATTCCTCACTGCCTCACTTTGAGATCACTGTGGCTAGGTAGTGGCGCTGCCTCTAAAATCCTTCGAGAATTTTCGGGAACTATCCAGCTATCTCTGAAGAATGGCAGCTCCTCCTTTGCTGAGAGAGAGATTCCTGTCCACAATTCCAGTGTCCAGCTTCTTCTCACGGTCCCATGATGTTAATCCAGGTGCCTTATATGATGAGCACGTCTCAGATTAGAGGAGCCACATCTGCCTATAATTTGTGAAACAAGCTATATATAAGACAATAGGAGAGAAAAAGACTTTTCCTCTTAGGTTATGTGACTAGGACCTGTGAACTCAACTGTCAAAAAAGAAATTAACAGGAGAAAAATCATATGAATTTTATTTGATGTTAATATTTTTATGTGGCATGAGAGGTCTCATAGAAATAAGTGAAGTGGTTGAACCCAGGAGCTTATATACCACTTTAACAAAGAGCAATAAATTGTGGAGATGTGACAAGAGTAAGAAAAAAAGGGGCGTGGGATTGGGGCCGAAAATTGTGGTGGAAGTTCATCGAGATGGCAGAGAGAGGCTAAGATAAGATAGGGGAGGGCCGGGCGTGGTGGCGCACGCTTGTAATCCCAGTACTTTGGGAGGCGGAGACCGGAGGATCCGGGTTCGCAGCCAGCCTCAGCTCTCTCTCTCTCTCTCTTTCTCTCTCTCTCTCTCTCTCTACTTAGTGAGGCCCTCTGCAACTTCGTGAGACCTGGTTTCAAAATAAAGTATAAAAAAGTAGGGCCGGGGGTGTAGCGCGGAGGTAGAACACCCCTGGGTTCAATCCCCAGTACCGCAAAAAAAAAAAAAAAAGATAGGGGAGGTAGGGTAGTCAAAAACCCCAGACCAAGGAGGAAATTGAAAGGAGTTTGGGTTTTATTCTATATGTAATGGAGCATCATTTTAAGAGCCAAAGAGTTGACTGGTTTTATGCAAAACAGAAAATCTACAACTTGTGGCGGCTGTAGTTGGGGAAAGAGGGACCACTCCTAGAAAAAGAGCTTCCAAGAAGGTTACCATTTTATTATATAAATGACCACCCATGGTCTCTTGTCTGAATCTAGCCATTGGACCTGAGTACTTTCCCCTTCTATTCATAAAGTATAAGTAGTGGACACCTAATAGTTGTTAGCGGTCTGGAGCTCTGCGTTAAACTTGGCTTCCTTTCCTTTCCCTCCCTCCCCTCCACAGTGTTTTGAACCTGATGCACTGTTGCTAATAGCTGGAGGAGAGTATGAAGACCAGCTTAGAGAGGAGGTGGTCCAGAGAGTTTCTCTTCTCCTCCTCTATTACATTATTCATCAAGAAGAGATCTGTTCTTCAAAGCTCAGCATGAGTAATAAAGAGTATAAATTTTACCTACACAGCCTCCTGAGCCTCAGGCAGGATGAAGACTCCTATTTCCTTTCACAGAACGAGACAGAAGATATCTTGGCTCTCACCACACAGTACTTTGACACTTCTAGGAGCCAGGTAAGAAGGGCAAAATTGCTGTCTCTGCTACCAAGATATATTCTCAAAGCCTTATTTCTTGGACATTTATTCCCAAGACATTCAAGAATTTCTAAGAGAGGTAAGTTTTTATGGATTTTAGCTATTGGGTGGTAAGTGAGATCATTTAAAATTCAGAGTCCAAAAGTAGAACTATAATGACTAATTGGAAGGTGGGCTTTAGCCAGAAGGTGGTAACTCGGTGGGCAAGTCAGGTGACAGGGCCACTCTCTTCTCCTGAGCCCCCTGCAAGGCTTTTTGATAAATCTTCAAGGACTGAACTATAGTGGTGGAGGGCATCATGTCTTTTTGCCTTCTGGACAAGGGAAGAGGGCAGAAACAGTTTGAGGCTGCTGAATTTATCACTAGTTATTTCACTGAAAAAGCAGCTTGCAAGAAGCATTATTCTTTTTTTTTTTTTTTTTGCGGTACTGGGGATTGAACCCAGGGGCGTTCTACCTCCGCGCTACGCCCCCAGCCCTATTTTTTATTCTTTATTTTGAAACCGGGTCTCACTAAATTGGGAAGGGCCTCACTAAGTAGCTGAGGCTGGCTGTGAACCTGCGATCCTCTTGTCTCAGCCTCCCAAGTACTGGGATTACAAGCGTGCACTACCACACCTGGCTCAAGAAGCATTATTCATGAAACACAAAACAATATCCTTTTGGTGGGTTTTCATTTGTGCTGCATGTAAACAGGGTCTGTTCAAATTCTTCTCATCCCTCCCAGTTCCCACTCTTCAGAAACGGGCACCTGGTCTTGTGTTGCCTTCATTACTGTTCTAGCAAAAGCTGGCCTTTCAGCGATGCTTTTGCTTCAGAGTCCAAAAGTAGAACTATAATGACTAATTGGAAGGTGGGTTTTAGCCAGAAGGTGGTAAGTAGGTGGACAAGTCAGGTGACAGGGCCACTCTCTTCTCCTGACTCTGAATGTTTGCAGAGGTAATTTTCAGTAGATAAAATTCTCTGGGCATAAAGTTCATTTCTTTTTTTTTTTTCTTGGCAGGGGGTGGGGGAGAATGCTAGGGAATGAACCCAGGGACATGCTACCTCCAAGCTATACCCCCAGCCACATTTTATTTTTTATTTGGAAACAGGGTCTCGCTAAGTTGCTGATGCTGGCTTCAAACCTGTGATTCTCCTGTCTCAGCCTCTGTAGTACTAGGATTATGGGGTGTACCACCATGCCCAGCTCATAAAGTTCATTTAAATCACGTTTTCTAGCAGAGTTAATTGGGAAGTCATACCACATTTTGAGGAGCATAGTGAATTTTTTTCTCTGAAATTATTCATTGATATGTACAAACAATTTGGTTTTTGGTCTCAATGGTGACTTCTAGGAGCCCAGAGATATATGTGCAATCATGCTCTGGCTTAATAACCAGCAAACATATTCTCAAGTTTGTTTTGAGTGTGTTTAGTTTTTCTTGTTATTGGCAGAACAAGTGGAAAGTCTCTTTACTGAAGACTCTGCAAACCTCACTAGGAGAGCTCTAATCCTGTGCATATCAATCTTGGGCCATATATTTCTTCCAACTTTCATTTTAGGAAAAGGTGCCTCGACAGAATTCGGTTTTCTGTTTAATGAGGAGGTGTGCCTACATCTGTCTTCATTGCAACACCTACACAACACAAGACAGGTTTGAAGTAGCCACTGGGATTTTACTCAGCCTCCCCTCACTGCCTTTCGATGCCAATTAGATGGACATGGAAACCCAGATGGTGTGTCTATGCCCAGCCTTCTGGCTATCCCACACATACCGCCAATGTCCAGGCCTCTGAGTGCTCGTGGGATCAGACATCCTTAGAACAGAATAGAATAATGTTGTGCAGAGAACTACTTTATTCATGTATTTGGTCAAAAAGAATTGAGCTCCTGCTGCCATCAGCCTTTGCTGGGTTTGAGACCAACAGTCTCCTAGAGATGTCCTGTCCCTGGCTCCTTGGGAGGGTTCTGGACCCATTTGTGAAGGATTTCTTAGGAAGCCAGTCCATCCAGACTTTGCAGAAGCTGTTGACACCTCACTGAAGGCTGCTGCTCTTTCCAACCGGATGGCGTGAGGTCGTGGCCGATGCTGACACCAGGCCCCTCGCTTACATTCCCAAGTCTTGATCTGCACAGGATGTAGCCGCCACAGGCCAAGCCACTAACAGCTGTTCCAGATGGGCCTCAACCAGCGTCCCAAGAGAAATAGCCTCACACCACGGGACCTTAGTCCAGCCAAATGTACTCAAATTCACCCCTTTAATAACCCAGAATATAAAAATCACGCCATCCCTTCATTCCACTGTATCCGAACAACTCTGTTTCATCTTCCAGACTCAGTCTCTTAGGGCCCCACCTCTTGGTTCTTTTACTATTTGCTGTTCCCATGGTAAAGGACCAGGGATCTGTCTAATAGCTCTCTACCAGCCCTGCCTCTGGCATGGAGGATGGACATTCTTGGCCACATCCTAAGAGTGAAATGTGGTTGGAATTCTCTTTTATCCTCAATAGCACTTTGTGATAGATACTCCTTCGCAGTCTCCATGAGAAAAATCATACTGCTCTGAGGATCATGCTATCTGTTATTCCGACATGTTCTTTTCATTGCTAGAACTTCTTGCTACTTCTCCAAGTTCATCAAAATTTTGGTAACTACGTCTCGGTCTTCCACTCTGCTTCCCAATACAGCTATGAATATGCTTCTGCCAAGCTGACCAATTATAGACTGAAAAAGGACTAAAGCCAATGGGTACTTTTTATTCCTTGTCCTATGTCATGAGAGTTGGACATTGACACAATAACCTTCCTTTGGTTCCTCTTTTGATGAACATACTCTCTCCTTTATATATAGTGGGTCTAGCATGGAGCTTGGCACATAGTAGACTATTAGTGGGATAGGGATAGAAGACAAAATTCTAGCCTTTTAGATATTCATGATTCAACTAAAGAAAATTGACATATACATATGAAAAGATGCTATGTTATACATCCTCTGTCCTATAGGAGTTTAAAGAACACAGACACTGTGCACGCTTTGATTCACACCTGAACTTGAGATTAAAGGCGGATGTGGAAGTGGAGGTACCTTGGGATAATACAAGGCAGCAGGGTCTGTGTGAAGAGTCAAGTTAGGGAATGTAGGGTTGATAGTCATTAGCTACAGGCTGCATTTGAAGCTGGGAGAGAATTCACCAGTTGGAAGTGTGTGGACAGGCCAGACATGGTGGTGCACGCCTGTAATCCCAGTACTTGGGAAGCTGAGACAGGAGGATTGCAGGTTCAAGGACAGCTTTAGCAACTTAGTGAGACTCTCAGCAACCTAGCAAGACCCTGTTTCAAAACAAAACAAAACAAAAATAAAAAAAGGTCTTGAGATGCAGGTCAGAGGTAGAATGTCCCTGGGTTCAATCTCCAGTACCGAAAAGGAAAAAGAAAAGTATGTGAACAGTAAGAGAAGAGTACTCTTTGGACAAAACACAGCTATGAGATGGTAATGAGAAATTTGGGTCATTGAGGACCAGTGGGGTGGGGGTTAGAAAACTCAGTGTCCTGGCAGATAAAAGAAACAAGTTGTTTTGTTTTGTGGTAATGGGGATTGAACCCAGGAGAATTCTAGTTCTAAACTACACCCCCAGCCCTATTTTTTAATTTTGAAACAGGGTCTCACTAAGTTGCTGAAGGTCTTACTAAGTTGCAGAGGCTGTCTACGAACCTGCGATCCTCCTGTCTCAGCCTCCCAATTACTGGGATTACAAGCGTGTGCCACCACACCTGGCTAAGAAACAAGTATTTTTTTTTTTTTTGAGGTACCAGGGACTGAACCCAGAGGCATTCTACCTCCGGGCTACACCCCCAGCCCTATTTTTTATTCTTTATTTTTTGTGTGTGTGGAACCGGGGATTGAACCCAGGGGTGTTCTACCTCCAGGTTACACCCCCAGCCCTATTTTTTATTTATTTATTTATTTATTTTTTTTTTGTGGTACCGGGGATTGAACGCAGGGGCGTTCTACCTCCGTGCTATGCCCCCGGCCCTATTTTTTTTTTTAATACTTTATTTTGAAACCGGGTCTCACGAAGTTGCGGAGGGCCTCACTAGGTAGAGAGAGAGAGAGAGAGAGAGAGAGAGAGCTGAGGCTGGCCGCGAACCCGGATCCTCCGGTCTCCGCCTCCCAAAGTACTGGGATTACAAGCATGCGCCACCATGCTTGGCCCCAGCCCTATTTTTTATACTTTATTTTGTAACCGGGTCTCACGAAGTTGCGGAGGGC